>VTPC01003498.1:0-31255 GCA_011009095.1 Ignelater luminosus | reverse complement strand
AATTTGAAGTTTCCGGGTAAATTTCGTGATTTCGCAAGAAAAGTCAATGAATGCCCGAAAGGGGGTTGTAGAGATATTTTTCTCTTGAGGAATGTGTTGATGGTAGTTAGGAGGCAAACATACTAAAAGTCCCAGCCCCTAGTCTTGTTGCTTCAGGAGGGGGGGTGGAAAAATCCCTTTTTCGGTATTTTGCTTATAACTCGGAAACGGTGCGTCGTACGGTAAAACCCGCCCCTTACAAAATAAAAGATAATTAAATTTCCTACAAGAATGTTTATATTTAGTTTCTTTTTATGTGTTATAGTTTCCGAGATATTCGCCAGCGAAAATCGAAAATTTTTTTTGCCTCACATTCTTCGTCAAACTTGTCCTTCTAACTCCTCAGCCTTATGTTTTCAGAAAGGTCGTCAGACAAGAAGTTGTAGAGCATTAAATTTCCTTCGACAATATGTATTTTGACTACTTTATCTTCTACAGGTCAGAAGTTACAGAAATTCGAAGTTTTCGGATCAATTTCGTGATTTCTCAAGAAAGCTATACTTTCGTTATTATCGTTATTTATGTATTAAAAAACTGAAATTTAAAAACGATCTTATCTAGCCTTGCCAAATTATCGTTATTTATGTATTAAAAAACTGGAATTTGGCAAGGCTAGGTAAGATCGTTTTTAAATTTCAGTTTTTTAATACATAAATAACGATAATAACTAAAGCAGTTTTTTTGAGAAATCACGAAATTTATCCGAAAACTTCGAATTTCTGTAACTTCTGATCTGTAGAAGATAAATTAGTAAATATACATATTTATAAAAAAGATGTAATGCTCTACGACTTCTCGTCTGACGACCTTTCTGAAAACATAAGGTTTAGGAGTTAGAAGGACAAGTTTGACGAAGAAGCAGAGGCAAAAAAATTATCGATTTTCGCTGACGAATATCTCGGAAACTATAACACCTAGAAAGAAACTAAATATAGACAGTCTTGTAGGAAATTTAATTATCTTTTATTTTGTAAGGAACACGTTTTACCGTACGACGCACCGTTTCCGAGTTATAAGCGAAATACCGAAAAAAGAGATTTTTCCACCTCCCCTCCTGAAGCGACAGAACTAGGGATGGGGACTTTTAGTATGTTTGCGCCCTAACTATCACCAATACATTCCTCAAGAGAAAAATATCTCTACAACCCCCTTTCGGCATTCATTGCTTTTCTTGAGAAATCACCAAATTTATTCGAAAACTTCAAATTGCTGTAACTTCTGGCCTGTCGTAGATAAATTAGTAAACGTTACATATTCTTGAAGAAACCTCAATGCTCTATAACTTCCTGTCTGACGACGTTTCTGTAAAACATAAGGCTGAGTAGTTAGAAAGACAAGTTTGACGAAAAATGTGTGGCAAAAAAAGTTTTCCTAAAATTATCGATTTTCGCTGGCGAATATCTCGGAAACTGTAACACATAGGAAGAAAATGAATATAAACATTCTTGTAAGAAATTTAATTATCTTTTATTTTGTAAGGAATACTTTTTACCGCAGGATGCACCGTTTTCGAGTTATAAGCGAAGAACCGAAAAAAGGAATCTTTCCACCCCTCTCACCCCCTGAAGCGGCTGGGCTAGGGGCGGGGACTTTTAGTATGTTTGCCTCCTAACTACTCCCAACACATTCCCTAAGAGAAAAATTCTCCCCCCTTCCATGTCCTCTACAACCCTTTCGTTGACTGGACTATAAGAATAGCAAGCAACTGCCAACTTGCCAACTTTCAAGTACTTTGACAGGTATGCTTTGACATTGAACGTTATCTTTTCAATGTTAGTTTTTGCCAGTTTGACAAATCACATAATGCCATATAATTAAGAATGGTATCAAAATTATTGTACTAGTGTCATAAATTAATCAGAAGAAACCTCTCAAGTAAATTATGTAACTATAAATCTTAAGTATTCCGCTATTACATCTATTTAATTTTAATAGTAACTAAAGCGCCTAATACAAACCTAATGCAAAAATGGCACAAACAAATCTACTACCCTCAACATGACCGATGTGGGCGTAACAAATATCTTTGGGCGTAACCGGCTAAATCACAGGTTGTACTCAAATTTTTTGCAATTTATATATGTCATGAATTCACAATCACATTTTATAATAATGTAATACTACTAAAATTATTATTTTATGATGATAGTATTAAGAGTAAATGCGGACCTGTGAAATGTTATTCCCTGTCGATTTTCTTGTTCCTTTGGGAATTCTTACATTCAGCTGCTAAATATTTTCTCATTTTCTTAGCAAACACTAAAACCATGACTGAAACTACAATATTTATTAATTTAATGATATTTTGAACAAAAACTTAAAAAACTGCAAGATGTAGGTCAATTTTAAGTTGACACCTTCGGTACCCTAAACATGGTGCGAAGCGGCCATAGCAGGAAACGTTACATACGTTTTAGTTACTATTAAGATCTCGGTGGTGGTAAATATTACTACTGGATAAGCCCATTATTAGGTGGGCAATAAAAAGAAAGGCAGAGTAATAAATATTGGGCACGTTCGGGGACACTGGGCGGACCTCAACGGTTGAGTTGCTGACAATGCAACAAAGTCACTGGACGTTTCCACTGCGTAAGTGATTGAAATTGCACTGCTGAAAATCAACCGTTGAGTGGCCCTGAAAGTGCCCATTGATTGTGTCCAGTAGCAGTCAGCAAGTGGTAGCACCGGCATCTTAAACTTCCTGGATGAGGGGCAATAAACATTAATCTCTGTAAATACAAAGGCAGCACTTCCTTTACTGATGGCAGGGCCAAATTATGGTTTTCATTCCTAGACACAAGCATTAACATACCTAGCTTGTGTATTAAGGAACCATAGAAGAAATCACTTTTGAAAATGTTGCCTTTGCCTTTACGGAAATTAATGTTAGATTGTCTAAGAGCCTTTCAGTGACAGCACTGCTAATTGCTACTTGCTCCTGAACACAAAGATAGGCAGTAGTTTTCTGAGAATATACAAGGTGTTTCTAAATTGCATGGAACAAATATAAAGGCGTTATGCTACAGTGAAAGACCTAGTATCTACGGTACCTACCCTTGTGGTTACAAGCCTGAACTAAAAACAAACTATAAGTAGGCGTCTAAGTTTAAAATTCTATACAAAATATCTGTTACATAATTCTATTTTCATAGGATGCTCAAGAAGAGGAAGTAATGGGTGAAGAAGAAGAAGAAACAACAGCAGATCAAGATTTGGAAAAGTTGAAACGTCTACTAGCAGAACCTACTACAACAGCTGAATCTGAATCATTTGTGTCAGAAGAAAGTGAAGAAAAAAGAGAAGAAGTAGAAGAAGAGGAATCAACAGAAGTAAAATAAAATCAATTCATTTTTACATATTAAAAACACTTTATTTTTAGGAAAAAGGAGAATTAATCTGGGTTGATGCAATACCTGGAATTGGACCAATTGTTCCTGATCAATTGGTAGAAGCTGTATTGAAATACATGCATGAGTGTGCTGTTATTCAGCATGGAATGATTATGCCAAGAAATGTTAGGCACTACAATTGTCCACCTGTCGAGATTCTTAAAAAATAATTCTATACATTTTCTTTACACTTACAATGCCTATTCTATATAAGCAATTTTAAAACAAAATCAGAATAAAGTTAGATTTATTTATGGAAATTCTTTATTTATTTCTTACATCATTTTTATCTTACAATTAAAACGTCTAGCTACAATCGTTTTTCTTTTTGGTGTTTAAATCCATTCGTGGTTGTGCGATGTGGTACTATGGGTCCATTATAGAATATTGAAACATTTTACATTTGTTTTGTATATACGTTTTGACACTTTAATTTACTATAAACAAGAATTTGTCACGAGCAGTCAGTTAAACAACATTGTTCCAATGGGAAAAAGCTGTATTGTTACTCTTAAAATTTACTTTCATACAATGTAACTCAGAATCTTGATTTTAATTCCTTCATTTTAAAGCGGAATAATGGATACCAGTTAATCTGAAGATGATCCAGAATGTTTAAGGAGACATACCTAGGCATAGTATGTAAATATGCATCAATGTTTTATAAACTGATCTTTGGCATTGGTTTCAAGTTATGTTACAAAACACAACTGATTCAATTTTCATTGTAGCCTTTAGAATCTCAGGCTTGCTTCTTGAGCTTTGTACATTCCAAACTCTGAATAATATTATAGTCTATTCATAAATGATCAAATAACAAGCACAAGCTTCTTTTACTGGCTCATCCTGTAGATTAATTATGCAACGAGTATATTAATGAAATTAAGTTTTCTTTTGCCATTTCTAGTTACATCAGCAGGTAAGTTTTACTCCCTGTAGCAAAACAAAAAGTTTTTCTGATGTAGAAAGAAAGGAATGGGCACTTTCTGCTGTTTCATGTAAAAATAAATTTTTAACAGATTCAAGTGATCTTTATATATTTTTCCAACTAACTGCATTTCAAGTGAGTGTGTGGTGAATAGCGTAAAAATGAGGAATCATGTGTGTCAAAATCTACTGAGACACCCTATATCTAAATGTAAGTGTGATTCTTTTTTGCATAAAAACTAACCATGAAAGACTTTAACCCATTTTAACTACAGGGAGTACCTACAATCTGCAATCTAGATTCTACTGTTGTCTTTGTCTACTCACTATGGATTCACACAAACTGATACCAATTTCAAATTTTACTTATTGTTAGCATTCATTTTGAATAGATTCAGAATTTCTTTTCAAAAATAAATAATTTTAATTAAAAAATTCAATGTATAAAAAAAGAAAACCATAAATCAAAGCATTCACTGAGCTTTGAGCCCTGATTCTTGCATTAAAAATGATACATTGCCTTAGATTCCTGTGGGTCAAACATTCTGGAATTTTGTCCTAAATCTTTTAATTAATAATAATAGGACTACAGAAACTTTTAGAGTAACAAAACATATTTTCACCATTGATGATTGTATCATATTATTTAAAAACCAACAACATCAAAATTTTAAAACAATAAAGTTTAGTAAGAAAAATAACAAGGTACACAATAAAAGAAATAAATATCTTCTCTCAACTTATTTAATAAGAAAAAATTAAAAGTATAAACAACACAAAGGTTGATTATATTAAGGTATATTTTGTACTGTGAAACAAACAAAAAAGATTTAAAAATAAAGTTGATGATGTACAACTAGCATGCACAATTTATCGTGATCAATAATATAAATACAACCTGAATTTTTATATGAGGAGTAAAACACAATGCACAATAATATGCTATCTACATTGAATATTAATAGAGAACATAACCCCATTTGCTCCATCTTTTATCTTCTATTGCATGTCAATTGTTTTAACTGTTTTACATCATCCCATCTACATTTAAAAAACTATACATAAGAGTCAAATGCAAAAAGATGTTGGCAAGAATATTTTTAACATAAGCAACTGATTTTATATTCAGTGTTTAAGCTGTGCTCATTTTTTTACAAAATACAATCAACTTTATAAAAATGCTAATATAAATAACTACATTTTTACAAAAATGTGGAAAATTATAGTTCTTATTGGTATAAAAACTTTAAAAAAATGTTCGTTATACAGTGTGTCCAAGATAAGGATGCACAGCATAGGAATCTTGGAAACAGTAAGAGATACAGCATCGGTTAAATTGGATGAAAGTTGTCTATTTATAGGACCTTTGTGTTGGCGTTTGTAAAATCTAGATATCTTGGATAGTTTCAGAGATATTTAAAAAAAAGTAGATTTCTCAATTTTCGTTATTATTTTTTCTTTTATTTATTTGAAGAGATATCAGAAAACTAAAACCACTTTTTGTTCCTGTACAACGTTTCTGTTTCAAGTAACCATCATCAACTTAATTTTTTTAAATAGGCAGAAAAACAATTGAAAATTGTTTTGGATAGCTCTAGTTGTCACGATTCTAATGATGTAAACATGATAGGGTTATTTTGGTTTTGATTTTTTTGTGTTGAATGCTGCCGTGACCAACTGTAATAATTGCTGTTCATCTTCAAAATTTTGATTGAGCACATGATTCTTGACATAACCCCAGAGGAAAGAAACCTAATGGTGTTAGATCAGGTGATCGTGCAGGTCAGGGTACTACAGAATGCATTAATTTATAGCATCAGAAATCAAAATAACCCTATCATGTTTACATCATTAGAATTGTGACAACAAGAGCTATCCAAAACAATTTTCAATTGTTTTTCCACCTATTTGAAAACATTGTACAGGAATTTTGTTCGTGTACTTTAATAGAGAACAAAAAGTGGCAAAGGAAAAGTGGTTTTAGTTTTCCGATATCTCTTCAAATAAATAAAAGAAAAAATAATAACGAAAATCGAGAAATCTACTTTTTTTTAAATATCTCTGAAACTATCCAAGATATCTAGATTTTGCAAACACCAACAAAAAGGTCCTATAAATAGCCAACTTTTATCCCATTTAACCGATGCTGTATCTCTTACCGTTTCCAAGATCTCCATGCTGTGCATCCTTATCTTGGACGCACTGTATACATTCAGTTTGTACATTTTTATTTTTGCTAAAATTCTTTTTCTCATTTTTGCATTTTTGCTATTCAAGATTTTATTTCAGCTTAAACACTGGTTTCAATAGATGTTTACAAAAAGAAATCTCAGGTTAACTCTAGTCATTTGAAAATAGATCAAGTTAACTCTAAACCCCATTCAGAAAGTGATCAAGTTTACCGCAGCTGATCAGCTGATGGTGATCTGAGTAATCCTGCTATTTAGAAGAGTCAGCTGTTAAAGTGTAAGGTTAGATAACTGCATAAACAGAAGTAATGAGTATCCCATCTTGAGAATTTTTAAATCCATTTTACTATTAGGTTAAAGATTAACAGAAGCTAATGGCACTTAGATGATTTACGTTTATCCTAAAGCCTACAGATCCAGAAATACTCCATTACCCATTAACCTCACTGACTGTTTGAATGCAATCCGAAACCATGATTAAACATGAGCACTTTTCATAAACATCTAATGTTTATATTAATTACTAACCATAGCGAAATAAATAAACTTAATTTATTTTTAAATGTCATCAATTGCAAATGCTTGTCTTGGTAATTTAACAGATGGCAATAAAGTAGACTAGAATTTACTTATCTTTGTTTCATTATTTAAAAACATCAACATTAAATACGGGGTGATTTGTGTCCAAGGGAGCAAAAAGTGAAAGCAATATACTTAGCTTAATCATGTTCCAAAATCAAAATGATCAAAAGTTGACCTGAAAGATTGAAATTAACTTGATTATCTGTGAATGAAAAACACCTTATGGTGGCAATATTTCTTTCAATTTGTCTACTTGGAAGTTAAAGTCAAATCATTAACCAGTTTTGGGACAGTTTCACCATTGTTCAACTGCTACCAACTCAAAAAGAAATGAGTAGCTTTACTAGGCATCCTGTATGTATGAAACTGTCCTATATTTTATCTCTTTCTAGTATCCTGTAACACACTTGCCAGGACATCAGAATGTTTCATATTTTTGTAAAATTACAAAATTATGCCTGTTCTGAAGCAATTTTGTCTGCTTTTTTATTGGGCCTGGAAGAACCCCAGTTTACTTTGAAGCCGAAGTGTGAACCCTGTGCCTGCTTTGGAGTCTTGCTAAAGGTAACTTGACAAGGTGTTCTTGGAAATGAAAAATAATAGGAACAAGTATTGACAAATATGTATATCGATAATTTATGTTCCTATAATTATTATACATGTTTATAAACATTTACAATTCAATTCCATTTCCCCAGTTACCAAAGTGTCATGTATAAGAAACAATCTACCTCAAAATGCTTTACAAATACTTCAATCACTTACATTCAGAAACTGTGATTCTGAACCTACAGGTTTGTAGGCTATGCAAACAAAGAAAAAAAAGTCCATTTGTCATTGGCCAAAGATCCTCAATGCATACATATTGCTGAAGGCAATCAAGCTCAAGGTTTGAGAAATTTATTACTGCAATCAACACCAGGAAGTGCTACTAAAATGTAATCACATTCCAAATTTTCATAAAGAACTCAAAGCAATCAAGCTCTAAGTTAAGCACATCAACAATTCTTGTCAGCTAATTTCTCTTATTAAAATAAACAAAAAGATCTGATAATGCATGGTTTTCTAGATATCATTCACCACTGCTTTTTCTTGTCATAGCTTTTTTGTTTTATCAGTTTTGATAAATTTGATAGAAAATCTAAGACCCTTTATATCTATGGTAAAAATAAGCTACTCTTGTTTTACATCAAAAATGTGCACTGTTTTCAAGTTATGACCGCTTTTCTGCAAGCGTGTAATTTAGTCTCACAAATGAATGTACAGAAGTATATGATAATGCTGATGAGGTGATTCCTCTCATTGAAATTAAACAAAAAGTTCCTAAATTAATATATTTCTAATGAACATGCAGACATTGTGGTCATAACTCGCAAATGGTGCACATTCTTTTAACATGGCTTTAATTGAACAAGACTATCCTCCAAACACCAGAAGAAAATGTTGATTAGTTTAGATCTTATAAATGAAGTTGTCTCATCATTCAATCTTTAACTGCCGATGTCTAGGAAACCATGCATTATCAAACTATTTGGACTTTTTTGCTTATTTTAATGAAAGAAATCAGTAGACGAGCGTTGTTAGTGTACTTATGAATTATCCTGTATAGTATGTCTAATAACTATTTGTTCCATCTATAATAATAGATTTGTACTGCATACTTTTTATTAAGAATATTTTTGAGATTATATGCAAATTTTAAAAAATATTATGTATATTGCATTAATCATCTTAATAAATAATTTATAATCTGGAACATTCTTTAGAGTCTCTTCGGGTGACTTGCATCTGGCTGAACCATATGTAAAAGGTGAGTTAAGTTGAAAGGATTTACAAGGGCACACAAATGTGTTAAAATCTGTTTATTTAGAAAGATATGAATTTGGAAAATGGTTTAGGTTTTAAAATTACTCTTGTAGTATAAAATTTTCTTCAAACATTGGATTTTTATCATGGTGTTTCGGAAACGTCAATTTTTAGATTTTTAATATTGGTATTTTTATAATTTAGTTGTTTTTAATAATGTTACTCAGAACATTGTACACAAGGCAATTTTGTTAAGAAATAATTAGCGTTTTTAAAAAGCACTAGTTTAAATAATCAATACCTACTTCCTAGAAATGGCACAAAACTTAAAAATAAATATAGCTGTGGATGATAAAATTCCTACAAGCATAAATTTTTTTATTCTGGAAATAGTAGATGTATTGTGTTACATAATAAACAATTTTTTTAAAAATGCAATGTTTCCAGATCATAATATAAAACCAGCTCTCATAAAGACCTAAATAATTATAGGCCAATCAGCTTACTCCCCAGCTTCTTGAAACTATTTGAAGTGGCCATGTGCAAAAGATCAATAGATTTGATCAACCATCATCATCAAGATTTTCACAATCACAATAATGCAACATCAAGAAAACAAAGACCTTGCATCAGGATTCTTCTTCAACTTATTCAAAGTATATGGTTGCCTTAACCCAATTACTGGAGCAAAAGCTTAAAAGATGTAGAATTTGGGGCAATGCACAGGATGGATAGTGTCATATCTATCAGGCAGAAAACAAAGAGTGGCTTTCAATGGAGAATGGTGTAATTTTAAAAAAATATAGTATATAATCAGAAGCGGATTTAGGTTTGATTGCGCCCTAGGCCTATTTTTGTTTTTTAAAGGTGTATATAAAATATACAGGGTGTCCCGTAAATGCCAATAAAGCTTCAGGTAAACATCTTTTATAAGTGCTTATTGGAAATCTGCAAAAAGAAAATTTCTCCTCAGTTTAGTTTTCTTGTACAAGTGGTCAGAAGTAAACATCTTTAACACTAAATAAACAGAAATGAAAGAATCGAATCCAAATGAAGCCATTACGAATTCAATAAATGAATCTGCTGAGACATCAATTACCCTTGATAAAGCACAAAACTGTTATATTTCTCTTTTTGAAGATGCTGTTAAAAATTCAATTCTTACCAAAAAATAGATATGACAAACATGCAGGTCTTGGGTGTACTGATAAATCTGATGAAGTTAGCTGCCAGAAATTCTTTCAAGATTTGACAATTTTATGGTGCATTATCACTGGAATAAAAATGATAAATCCTTGATTTCTTGTGATACTTTGGTTCCTGTATTTGAATAATTTTGTATTTGCCTGCAGCAACGTTGCCAAGTTTAAATTTCTTTTTTTGGTTCGTGTGACAAATCTAAGTACGTTGGAACATTCATGTTTTCAATTTTGGCATCTTAAGAGGTTGAGGGAGGCTGTTATCTAAAGCCTTATTGGCCTTTACAGGACACCCTGTATAATAATAAAAATATAAAAAAACAATTGCTGTGGCAAATGACAAAGAGTTGAGAAAAATCTATTTAATTTTTTTATATTTTTATAATTCCTAATATTTTCAATTGCTCAATTAAATTTTTTTTATTTCAATAATTAGATACTTCACCATGTTAAGGTATAATTCTCTGGTGGAAAAAATAATAATTTTTAAACATCTAAAATCTTTTCAGTCACCAGGAAACTCCATGAATTTTGAATTTTTATTGTCTCTCAAATTTTAGCGCCCCTGAAATCTTGCCGCCCTAGGCCCGGGCCTAAGCCTAAATCCATCACTGTATATAATATTAAAAATCAAAGATATAACATTCTTCAAAGATGTGCAGCAGACACCAGTGTCTGTTTTATACCGAGAGGTTATATTTATTATACCTGTGAAGTTATTTTATGTAGGTACTTCATGGCCTTGTTGAGTAACATTCATTGTGGGTTTGTGATGTGTTTTAGATGCATCTGCTCATTGAGTCTGTAAACTGTGTTACTTTTCACTTATACAATAGGAGACCATGGTGGATACTATTATTTTCTTTTTTTAATCTGTGTATCCATCAACATAAGGTAAGGATATCCGTTACTAGTTGCTGTAGCAGTCATCGAAAATAGGCCAGATTGTGTCTGCTAAATGTGACCGCTGTGGCCTAGGAAAGTCTAAAATAGGTAAAACATATCAGGTTGTGAAAGACACCGATGTTTGTTTCAATTTCTTGAAGATTTCATGGACAACTTGGAAAATTCTTGATGTCACTCCCCTAGATGATATATTCAAAATTTCGCCTGTGTTAAAAAGTGAAATTAACTTAGATTTTTATAATCTGTCCTAAAGGAGCTTATTTTAAATTCTTAATTTGTTCTAAACCAGCCTAGAAATGACCTATTCATAAAATTGTCATCAATTTCATAAATTTTATTTCTAATATTTAAGTTTCAAATATTTTTTCTTTAGCAATCATTCTTTCATTTTATTCCTGTTTGATCATTTTTGATGATATTCTAAGAAATAGAAGAAGCTCCATGTAACTTAGACAGTGTCTTACCCAATTCCAGGTAATGTGGTCCCTTATTTAACATTGTCTTTTGCATGAAACCAAAATAGCACTATTCATACTACCAATCCCAATACTTTGAAAATAGCACATAAAAAGAAGTCTATAGCAATAATACCTTACGAGATAAAACATTTAATGAAACAGATAATAATCAAACAACTTTTTGAAAAATACATTCATTCAAAGTTTTCATTCTAACAAAACATTTTAGTGTTATTTAAAGTTTTCCTTATTGCCATCAATTAAATAAAATATATAAGAAAAACCACTCGTTAATAAATAAGAATTACCAATTTAAAACATAAAGGAACAAATAAATTTGTACTTAAAAAAAGCTTTAAAGACAATAAAAGAAAAAAAGGAAAACCTTAATGCAGTTTGGTTTACCTTAAAATCTTAAAATCAGTGAGAAATTGGCTTTTTTTTCCTTAAAAATAATTTGTCATTCATTCATAATTTGTACACAATTTGCGGGTAAATTAAGTGACTGCTTCAAAATGCTCTAGAAAAACCACATGTTACAAAATAAATATAATTCACAATACATTTTGTCTTTTTTAGAAAAGTTAGATTAAAATCTGAATTATAAAATAGTAGTATTTGACAGTCAAGTTTATATTCTTTGTTATAGATTATCCCCGCAATGGCACGCTTGAGTTTACTTACATGCAAGTTACACTAAAATTTTACATAATTTAATAATTAATACTAAAATATTTTCACAACATTATTATAATCATTCAGCAAACATGCTCCACACCAATAAATTTATAGTGACTTCTGCAACTTCTATTATACCTATGCTATGATAGGATTGCACTTTTTTCATAACAGTAACTCCAGTATGTCTTTTATTTTCTGCATAACACTTTTAATGGAAAGAAGACCAAAATTCACTTTTAGGAAGATGATGCAAAAGCCACATCACCATTTTATTCAATATGTCAATTGTGCAAAAAGAAATAACTACAACTATAACTAATAACAAATATAAAATGTAGTAAACAACATACGAAAAAATAAAACTATATTTGTAATAATAATAATAATCTCACCTAATTGTACAAATCATTATCACATTATTTCTTTCTTTTAACAATGTATCTTCATTGTCATACATACGTATACAGTAACAAAACAATTTTAAAGTTTATGTTCTTTTCGAAACATATCTGCCAAATTAGTCTTAATAATTTAGCAATATAATATAGTACTTATATTTGTTGCTGGGGGAAATCTCAAACATAGGGATTGCAATGAATGTAATTAATTAGACATAATCTTGAGTAAGAAAGGGTAATGAGATACCTGCTACTCTGATCAGTTTCAATTTACAATCCGCAATAAGTCCAATTAGCAATAGACTATCATGTCACATGCATTACTAAAAGCACAATGCTGCCTCCACCCCAACACATTTTGTAACCTTGTCTTACATAAGATAATTACATTCCCTATGCACACGACTCTACTCAACAACCAGTATTATAAGTAAAACATAAGTTTATTACTTTAGCACCAAAATTAAAATCTATCTGAGTAATTTCAAGATTTTTCTTTTCGTAACTGGCCCAAAATTATCATTCCTGTTCTTTTCAGTATCAATTATGCAATTCATTTTATTTTAAATAATGCCTACTTTTGTACAATAAATGCCTACTTTAATAATTACAATTGCAACTGTTAGATAAAATACAAGTTTTACCCTCCTTGTTTTGTTAATGATGAAGACCTATCAATTAAATACATAGGTTCAAGTCAGATTGGAGTACTACTTGCTTCATTTCAAGGAAATAACTATTAAATTGAGCCTTAATTACACAAATGCACTGAATTTCTACAAAGGCAAACCTCTAATATACAAATGAATCATAATATGCAAAAAAAGACTGAAGTTCAAATTTTGAGAAACTTGACATTTTTCATAATTAGTATTGGTAGATATTTCTCAAACACTGTATGTAGTACAGAAGACTAAAAACACAAAACGTATAATGCCACATTGAGAAAAACAAAATAGGTTTATAAACAATGAACTATGCTCATAAAGTTCTACTAAATCTTCAGTAGCACTACAATCATATTAAAAACAATAAGTTAATAGTAATTCTAAGATTTATTGAAACTTTGTGAGCATGGCCCAATGAGTAAAGCTATTTTTATGAGAACATATGTTTGTACTTTGTTTTAAGATAGAAGTTGCATTTAAAACAAGAGGAAATACTTTTTTATTATTGGTCTTAGGACAAAATGTCATTGATAAAATTGTCTGCTTGTTTCAAAACATCCAATAATGGTAATACAATTTTGACGTTACCAACAATAACTAAGACAATTGAAAGAAAACACATTATATTAGTATAAAAAATGACTAACTTTCAGATTTACTCAAAAATCAGATTACCATGTGTCAACTGCACCTGCAAAAAAGCTAACATAGCAGGGAAGAGAGGAGTTCAGAGAATAATGCAAGAAAAATATAAAAAAGCTTTATATTATCATTGTGCGGGTCATCACCTGAATCTTGTGGTAAACAATCTGAAATCTGCAATACTGTGTCCACTATTAAAGACATTATCAATTTCTTCCGTGAATCCATTTTGAGAAGAAAATATATACCTAGCATTCCAGTGTTTTGCGAGACGAGATGGTCAGAAAAATACCGCAATATTTCAATATTCATGACATATTTTCTGGATATAGTGCAGGGTCTGGAAAACTTGGCAAAAGTTGCTACAAGAAAAAATGCATTTCAGCTGTATTGTGCTGCCTCAAAACCTGTTTTTTTTATTTCAACATGCATTTTAGCCAAAATATTAGGCTTTGTTGGAACCAGTGGTGAATAATCTACAGTCAAAGAGTGAAAAACTAAGAAATTTGGAAATTTTTGATTTGATTTGATTTGAAGTGATCAAAGAGGCATTGACATTTTTCCCAATAATTAAAAATGCCTTACTTATATCAATAGCTCAACCTTGTACGACTAGCACAATTGAAAGAACATTCAGCACTTTAAAAAGAGTTAAAACATGGGCAAGGTTGACGATGACTTAATCCAGTTGAATGGACTTTGTCTATTGAGTGTTCACCGAAAATAAGTTTTGGAGAAGAAAGCTGAAATTGAATTGGAAGTTGTCGAAAAATTTTCCGCAAATCCACGACATCTAATGTGGTCGTAATATGTAGAGCCTACCAACATCAACTACATAAATTGTTAGCTAAATGTAAGATAGATTATGTAATTTTCTTTGTAACGAAAATTCTGCATACGCTCTTGCATAACAGTACTCTATAGGCACTTATATTGACAAAACCTGAAGTGTAACGATAGCAGAATGAAAAAGCTTTCTTCTGTTTACTCAAAATACGTGATTTAGTTACTTTAGCCCTTTTTGCATATTATGATTTAAATGAAACTATCAGAATTGTTAAGTGTTAATAGTACAGTTCTTAATTTTGATACTTTAAAGGGTTGGAGTAATCAGAGCTGTGCAGAGGTCTTTTGGGATCCTGGTGCAGAGGTAAGGAGGGGGTTCTTTACCTGTTCAGGATTAAACAAGTTGGATTAACAAATGTAACAATGTAATTTCAGGGCTCTGCTTTACCCTCCCTTTCACGGCCTGAAGGGTAATTCAAAAATATCAAAAATGCATGTATGTTAGTATAAAGAAAGTTCAGAAAAGTTGATTGTTTTGAGATAGGGAGGAGGGGGAAAGTGACAATAGATAACTTCAGTTGTTTCGTTCTGTCTTCTTGCGACACCAGATATTTTTTTTTCTTATTTCTTTATTACTTTTCTTACCACTTAATATTTAAAAATGAATGCTTATATTACTGCAAAAAGTAAATTAAATATTTTCCACGAATGTGGATACTATTACATTGTCTAATATTCCAAGACAAAAAAGTGTTATGTAAAAAGTAGCTGCCTACAAAAACAGCTCTTGAAAATAACATCTAGGCACCATTCTGGAAAAGTGTTATTTTGCACAGCAAGATATTAACCTATGCTACATTTGCAGTGCCATTTCAATCAGATATCTAATGTTTTAAGGTCTCCATAAATGGTTATATTTACAGGTGCAACAGATGCATCAAAACAAGGTACAAAATGAAGTTCAATATTTGACTTGACCCAAAGGCTCTTAAAGGAAATATTACACAGGACAGAGGAATAACTAGGTATGGTAGTGATCATCAATGAAACTTTTTGAACATAAGTGATGCACCACTAAGTAAACAGACGTAAGACTTTTATTGACTACAAACGGTATCAACTATAAATTAATGAAACCATCAATAGACAGCTGGAAACAGGTAATAAGATTAAAGTACAAGAAAATATTTTAATTTACTCAGTATCTGACCACAAAGTAACTGCATGAATTTGCAGCTATTAAAGAGAAACAAGAAACATTCAATCTAAAGTCAAGACATTCAAGAAACCAAGTAATAAGTACTTGAAAACTGATTTCCAGTTAGTGTGATATCAACTCAAGTAATATTTTTGGGCACTAGTGCTCAAAAATATTACTTTTGGGCACTAGTACTTAGAAGTCCACTTTTCACACCAGAAACTGTACCAAAAACATTTTTTTCACACAGGTGTAGAAGTAGCATATACAACACATCCCAAGAAAACAATCTTTTGCCTTGCCTGATGGCTTGGTCTACAGCTTTCGCATTCGTGCAAAAAAAAACTGCTCTTTTGATGGGTATGGTTGTCAAATACCGAACCTACTCTTTTGCACCTAGTTCGCTTGTTCGATTCGGTGCACCTAGTTCAGATTCTTTAAAGGAGTAGGTTCGGTAGGTGCAAGCATCGCAGATCATTACAGTACACGAAACGATGTGGAATCGGAGTAAATTTAAGTCGAACTCAGGATTGAAACCTGTGAAGCGAAGCTAGAAGAATCGGTCGGGTAAGCTTACCCGACCTAGGGATCCCTAAATACAGTTATGTCGGCTACCGCTACCGCTGTTCGTGTTTGCACGCAACTCTTCTTGCATTGTCTTGCATACATGTTACTATGCTTCAAATTAAAATGAACTATAAAAACTGGAAACTGTTTTGCAACTTGAGATGATGATGTAAAATAAACTTCCTTGAATTTCACAAATTTTACAGATCCTGCAGCAGTGTTTATGCGGATCGTCTTTATAAAAATAGAAACTCCTTTTGCAATAATGAAGACAAGATTAATTAACAAAATTGTTTAGTATTTATAAAATATCAATCTTATTACACGTACTCGTGAATATACAATCGCTTTTGTCCCTTTTTGAATCATGAATGATAACATATCCTACAAAATCTTTACGCATTAAAACATATTATTATCGTGTTGATCTTTTTTTCTTATTACCTAGGCTGTCAAACGACATAAGCTGTACATAAAGTCATAAGTATGCATAAGTTCGTATTGGAGCTCCGGTTAGTAGCACCCGTAGTACCCTAGTACATAAAGATTGATGCTGAACTAGTAAAGGAGCGAATCTGCGTCTGCACCTACTGAACCTAGTTTCATGCACCTAGTTCGGATTCGGAGTCGGATCAGCTGCACCTGATCCGCAGAAGGAGTCAATTGTATCATCCCTATCTTTTGACAGTTGTTACATAATATACTATTGATGTTTACTTGTGTACAGGGTATCAATCTGAAAAGTTGCAATGAGCTTATGTCTAAAACTAAATAAGATATCGAAAATCACTCAAAACCATTTTGGTAATAAGAAGGGGGAAGCAAAATGATGTAATAAATTACATTCTTTCACCTAACTTCTAATAATAATAGCAATTTTTTAGTGATAACAAAATTCAAATCAGTCTACTTGATCCAAAGTTGTAGAACAAAACATCTCATTTTAGTGCTGTGTATAAATTGAATTATCCAAGTAAACAAACATATTTCAATTGTTTTAATGCATGAGGAACAGATGAAAATAAAGATTTTTTTTATTGAATACTACAAATTGAATGAATATGTAAGAGATTTGCATGTGTACTAAATATTCACTCACATCCGCACTACTTTTCGGCAGCAGTTTGTTTACTTCATTTGTATTTAAATATTACAGTAACCTCTTTTTCTTAAATCTCAGGAAGGTTTTTGTCACAAGGGTAGTATGCAAGGTATTTAGGAAACATAAGCTGCTACTTATAAAGCAGGCAGTACTCCTCAAAATAACAAAAATGTCTAGATCAATGAGTATCCAAAAAGTATTGTTTTTGAGATACAGTGTTAAGTTTCATTTCAAACTTCTTGCTCTTTTGATTACCTATCTTGGAAACTAGGTACAATATCAAAATGAATTTTTCACATGGTTGTTACTTTAGAATATTTACTGTTTTACAAATATCTATGGCAGGGATGAGCAACCAAATCTTGATTTGGACCCAGATGAAGCTTTTCAAGTTTGTCTTGTTAACTATATTCTTTTTTACAATAACAGAAGAGTGACTGCATAAAAAACATGTGTAGCAATGACCAAGCTTGACTGCCGTACTTTGATGGAACAGTAATGACTCATAGTTCTTTAGGTTTGGGCAAACAATGGCTCTGGTAGAATGCTTTTTCGGGTCAATCTACACTTGGTGTATTACTCATCCTTGATTTATGATGAATACTTTAATTAAAGCCAAAATTTTAAAAATACTTCTTTCAGTAAAATATACCACTGAAAAATTGAATAATTCTGTTGTTTTTAAAATCTATACACATGTCAATAGTTATCATTTTTGTCTCATTCTCACATAAAATCAGATTTATTTGAAGGGTAAACTTACACTTACAACCTGGTATAATAAAGTGAGATCAATAGAACTAAACTTCCTTCAAAATCTAATAGAAGTGATATGGTATGTCTTGCGACATTTTATTAAATCCAAGTATTAATTGAATATTTGTTGTATTATATTAAATACTTCTGTCTATTAGAAAATCTTTCTTAAGAGAGTATGTATAATTTGTCTTTCATGGGACACACTGTATATTCAAATAATACAAATTTGGAATGGAATAATCAATTATTCCCTAATAAATCAAACTGGAACTATTAATAATAAGAATAATTGCTATTTTTATTCAATAAATGTTATTTGCATAATTGATAACATAAAAGAGGAATAATAATCATAATGATTATAAAGATGTTTTCATTTAAATTACCCGTACCATCTTGTACATAACTTAATTACATTTAGTGAAGTTCCTACTTAAAATTTACATACAACAGAATTACATCAGATCTGTGTACAAGCTTAAAACCCTGTGAATAAGCTCATACTGTTCAGCTGTTTGTACCATCCCACCTCGATTCAACCTTAATGAACACAAAATAGCCAAAACATCAACATTATAATTACTTCTTAGCTGCTGAATTCCATTAAGAATTGCAAGGAAACAGCCTGTACGACCAATACCTGCACTACAATGAACAATAATAGGCAAACGTTTAGCTTCTACTTGTGTATTTGAAGAAAAGCTAGTATCTGGTTTAATTCGCCTAGGTGATTTGGGAGATTTGTCATTTATCTTGTTTTCTGAAGTATCTTTTGGCACATTATTAAGTTTATTCTTACTATCAAATCTTCTATGTTTGCCCGATTTTCCCTGAAGTATCTTTTTATCATTTTTTGCTTCAATATTGGACGGTCTGCTTGTAATACTGTTTTCATTAATTTCTAATTTTGATTTAAAATTAAAACTTTCACGTGATTCATTAGTCTTATTGTTTCTATGGTCAAAACTGTTATTAAAACTATTATTGTCATTATTTTTTGTTGTGCTCCCCTCAATTAAACCAAGTATATTCAATGCAATTTGTAAAACTTGTTCTGGATTGGCCATCTTATGATCTTGCCAATTCGAAAACCAATAATGATATATCCTACGACTTTCAGCACCAGACTTTTTTAATTCTAGTTGTCTTATCACACACTCACCTAAATTTTCTTTTTTACAAAACGTCATTTTATAAGAACCAAATTCTAATTCATTTGATTCTTCATAAGCAATAGTCTCTTCTTCAAGTTGCTGGGTATTTTTTTACATCAAATGTAAACTTTTCTTGGGGTTTTGTTGTTGTGACATAAAAATAGGATTTATCTGACGAACCTGATTTGCCAAGTGGGAAATAGAGTTCACATTTACTTTTACCTTTTTCTATCAGACCCGTTAACATAATGATGCAATTACTCTAGAAGAAAAAAACATAATTAATAAATAACTAAAATAACTTTGTTATGTTTATTTACCTCCGTAGACCAAACCATCTCCCAGAAATCTTCACATGTGTGTTCCATGGGACCTTGGGTGGCTATATAAGCTGTTTCAGAATAATCTGGTCCCTAAAAATAAAAGAAAACCTTAAAATAGAGTTAAAATGCAAGATTAATAGTAAACCACAGACTCAAAAAAAAATTTATAAAGATAAATTGAATACATAATAATGCATGTTTTATTATTCAATTAAAAAGTCTCTTTGAATTAAAGAATAACAATATTTTACAAGTTTTAGAACATGCACACAGCTTGCAATGAGATGAGGCTGCAGCCTCTCATGATAGATATAACGCACTCAAAATATGACCTTAATCATTCTATAGAAATAGAGAACAAGATTTTGGATTTAATGAAAATCAAGTTGGCTATGTCATACAGTGTTTTCAGAAAAGAGTGAGTCTCACGTGATCACAGCTGTTTAAGCAACCAAAGTTGCACGATGGTAAGCCTGATTAATTTCCCCTAGGTAGCTTATACACAGTGGTGGCCAAAAGTATGGAAACTTTTCATAATGAAACATTATCTGTTTCTAATATTACAAAGATGAAAAAAAAATGTTATAAATAATTTATGTATTATGATAACATGTAATTACAAACAAATTTTCTCTTATAACATTAATTATTAAATAATTACAAAAATATCAAAATTATTACAGGGACAAAAGTATGGAAACTTAACTAAAACAACTGAATAATCATCATTTCTTTAATACTTAGTAGAAAATCCTTTTGCTGCAATTACAGAGGCACATCTTCTAGTCATGGAATCCACTAATTTGGCACAATAGTCCATTGTAATATTCTCCCAATCTGTCTTAATAAAATGCCAAAGATCTTCTTTTTTGGAAAAGTTTTTGGCTTGAACCTTTAACCCTATATAGTGCCAGAGGTGCTCTATAGGGTTGAGATCTGGTGACTACAATGGCCATTTTATTAAGTCAATGTTATTTTCAGAAAACCTACAGGAAGTACATTTCAAGCACCAAATTCAAATTTTTCTGAAAGCACTGTATTATATGCCAGACATAAACATAAACAATAAGTTAATGATTTATTCTCTTCCATTTTACAACTAGTTTTTATTAGAAACTTCTTTCCTATTTCTAAAAACTACAAAGCTACAAGAATTTGAAAGGTTTTCAATATCTGATTGTGTTTTTCATAGTAAGCTTTGAACCAAAATTGTTTGTAACAAAGGAAAGCTGCCCCACTAGCTCAAGTTTCCGGTTTACATAGTCAAACGTCAGGAGATAATACAACATCGAAGAATAAGTGCTTTTTGCTGAATAGACTTATATACAAAAACATTTAGTTTTTGAGATACAGGGTGTTAAAGGACATTCTCCCTCTCCAAATCTCTACCACATGATAAGGTTGTAAATCATAACAACATGTAAGATAGCAGACACCTCATAAGCCCCACACCAAAATTATTGCGTAATATTCCACCTACATACTTTGCCAGGTATTCAAAACATACAAGATCTCTACATTATACAATAAGTTGCAAGAGTATTATATGCAGAAAACACCACAGTAACTTTGTTTGGTAAACTGGGTGTAGAATACTAAAATATTAGAATCAGTTAAGTTTTTTAGTGATGTAACATATCTTTTTTGCAGAAGTATGAATGCTCCTCCCTGCATCTCCGTCCATGGTGAAGGGCATCAACTACAAAAACTATAGAAAGTGAATTTCCCATAGTAGAAACCATACAAGAAACTTTAGCTCAATAGCATATGTTGTATTTGAAAAATCAAAGAAACAAAGAATTTCTAGTAAAACTTTAACACTCTGTATCTCAATAACTAAGCATGTTTGAATATATGTTTATTCAGCAAAGTACACTTATTTCTCGATGTTCTAACATCCTGATGTTAGACTACATAAACCAGAAACACCCTGTATAAGGATAAGTCAGATAAAGTTGCAATATTAGCAACTATCATTGACTCAAAATTGATGTTTACAAATCTAATTTGAATATTTAGAATAATCATAATTGGTGGATCAAGAGAATAGTTCACCAATTAAAAATTTTAAATTACAAAAAGTGATTTCCCAATTAAAACAATCCTGACTTTTCCTAACTTTTATCTGTATTATGTATATACAGTGTGGTTGATTTTTATTACACATTCATTAATTTTGTCAGAATAAAGTTTTTTTCGGCAATCTAAGAAAGAATGCCTTCACTTATAAAACAAAAGAGCAAGAAGTTGAAGAAAAAGTCTTTTAAATGAAACACCCTATATATTACTGGATAATTAGAATGATTATTAAATTCTGAATACAGTACAACTTTTAGTTTTTCAATTGACCAATAAATAAGGTTGTAGCAATACTAGATTACCAAAAGTAGACTGCAAATACGAAAAAAAAAAATTTTTTTATTTAAGCACACATTAAAAGAAGAGAACATAATAATTATTACAAAATAACAAGAACGCAATTAATAAAGCAATGGAGCCTCGGTGGCTCTGATAGTTATGCATCTGACAATCAACCCAATGGTTGCGGGTTCGATTCCCGGCCGAGGTCCTGAGATATTTCACGCAGAAAAAATCTGAAAAAGAATTCCAACCTCTGGGAGGGATGTGGATCCCATGTGACTACAATGAGTTGCATGTTAAAAATACCTTGGATTCGGCTAAATTCTAGTTGGCGGTGAAATGACCATGAAGCCTCAGCCACATAATAACAATAACAATAAAACAATGTTGCTTACGACTACAGGAATTGTTTAAAGTAGGGCCGGATTAAAACAATTAGGCTGATAATGATTTGGTGCCTATGCTATGTGAAATAATTTGACAATTGAACTTGGCACAGTGCGTATTCTTTATGTGGTGTCCTAGACCTTAGCCTAGTCAACTTATTAGATAAAACATGTCCCTAGTTCAAAGACTACTTTCAGCAATCTTATTATTACTGTTACAAGTGTATTTATTGGTGAATTGAAAAACTAAAAGTTCTGCTTATTCAGAGTTTTATAATCATTCTAATTATTCAATAATATACAGAGTATTATTATTATTCTTCAACTTGTTGCTCTTTTGTTTTATTAATCACTTTGAAAAGAGAATAAGAAACTATCTAACCTAATTTTCTGAATTTTCTGAAAAACTTTATTATGGCAAAATTAATGTGTGTAATGAAAAATCAACTACACTGTATATGGGTCCTTCCCTGGATGTTTGGGAATAGGCAACACATCTTACAATTCAGAGATATCTTTGTGTAATTACAGATTTTAAAAACAAAATGGATCATGTTTGTATAGTTTGTTTTCTATAATACGTGTCAATGTCAAAATTCCTCAATTTATGCTGGTTAGAAATAAGATTTGCTTTTTTAGAAAACACAATAAGAATAATTCTAAATATTATAAAATCGTAAGAATTTAATAATAAATAAGAAAACTTATTTAACAAAATGAAGAGGTTTGTACAACAGTTAAGTAGGAAATATAACCAAATAAATGTTAAACAGTTGACTTTTGTCAGTTTTAAAATTCATAGCAAACTATGGTTCAATTAAAAAAGGTTGAACTTTTTAAAGAAAAGCCGGCTCTGAATTGCAAGATGTGTTGCCTATTCCCAAACATTCAGGGGAAGACTCGTAAAATGGGCATACTGTATACATAATATGGATTTATTTATTTATTATATTAGATATTTATTTAAGCAGTCAGGATTACTTTTTGTGATTTAAGATTTTTTAATTGGTGGACACTTCTCTTTTTTTGGCATTAGCCCATTAGGCCAAGAAATTTTTCAAGATTTTCTAAAGTTTTGCTTTACTATCTTTGATCCTACAAACAGATTATTCAAATAAAAGAGGTAAAGTTCTCTTTTTTTTCCTATTTCTCAGATTAGATGTTCTTAATCATCCAGTTGTGTTTGTCGCCCTAGCTTTTTAGGTTACAAACAATTGAAACTCTAAATAATGTCACTGTCAAGTTGACAGTAGTGGCAACAAAATGCATGTAAATTAATTATACATTTAGTAACACTACTGTCAACTTGACAGTGACATTATTTAGAGCCTGGGTTGTTTGTAACTAGAAAAACCAAAGTGACAAACCTAAAGTAGGTGTTTAAGAATGTTTAGTCTGAAAAATAGAAAAAGAAAAACTTCACCTCTTTTATTTGAATAATCTGTTTGTAGACTCAAAGATAGTAATGCAAAACTTCAAAAAATTTTGAAAAATTTCATGACCTAAAAAGAAAAACATAGAAAATAGAGAAATTTTATGTGAATCCAATTAAAGGTATTTTGATATATAAATATTATTGTGATGCTTTATATTACATAGGGTGTTCCTTAAAACAACTGAGAAATGTTGACAGCAGATTTCTGAGACAAGATCAAAGCGACTTAACCCAACTAACCTATATTCTAAAGTCCAGCATGTATGAGTTGCAGGATATCAAAATTTAATTTAAGATTTTTTGCTTTTTCAATATTTCAAGAACAAGGTAAGATATCAGGATGAAATTCTCTATACACTTGTTACTTTAAAGTGCCTACTGTCTATACCTTACATAGTCGTGTATTTGATATTCTTATCAGAGGCAGGGAAATGGGAAGTTAGCTCATTACCCTACAAAAAACTTACTCCACTGAGAAATTAAGAAATTCTTCTGTTTTCGGAATCAGTAATTGATTTTGAAAAAAAGAACTTACTCTTGCATTTTATTCTACAGGAAAAAGTTTTTTGCCAAATCGCCTGTTAATTTCAAAAATAAAAGATTTTCTTAATTTCTCAGTGGCATTACAATTTTCTTTAAGGTCATTACCTTATTAGCCATCCCTCTCCTATTTTCCCTGTGTTTTGGAAATGGTACAGTTTAGGATATAGATTTTGACAAAAAGTTCTTCATTACCAAGTTACTAACATTCCTATTTTTCTTTTAATTGACTATACTTGGGAAACTATAGATTTATGGCAAAAATTGTATTCAACTTTTATTCAGATTTTGTAGTTTCATGTGGTGTACTTATTATGCACCATTTTTAATACGTCCTACATAATACAAACCTCACATAGCATTTAATTGGCGCCCAACGTGGGGCTAATTAACTATGTTAGTAGTAAGCATTCTAATAATATGAACCATGATATAATTAATTATTGTTTTTTAAGGCAAGTTCAAGTTGTTAAATTAACCTTGTATGGTAGAAATGTAGATTTTTTGATAATGTAAATCTGCTGAGAAACAGTGTTAAAGTGAAAGAAAAACAAGCTAATTCTTATAAATTAATGTAGTATTGCACAAAAGAAGTTATTTTGATTATTCTTTTAACACTAGGCCATACCCAAAAAATCTTGGAACAAATTTAGGAAGCAGTTAAAGCAAATCATGCACTATTATTCAAGAAATTCAATATTTTTTCCCATTGTGTTAATGACTGCAAAAAAAAATCTTTTTTAAAAACATTTTTCCTTATTCTGCTAGAACTATCGAGTTCATAAAACCTGAAATAAATGTAAAACTTACTTTAATGTAATTTGCATGAATGTAACTTTGAGGTCCTGATAAATGCACACGGCTGTGTTCGTTTGGTAAAACACCTTTATACCGATTTTTACTTTGGCTTCCAGACACCAAACATTTTTCTTGCAAATTTAATGGAACTTCCCAAAATTCTTGATGTAATTTTGGTACACGATGGGGCTATTGGCAATAAATTATTAAATATAAAACACTGAAATTAAAGGTTTTAATTATTGTACTTACTTCACAAGAAGCTCTTAAATCAGCAATTGATAAAACACTACCAGCAGTTTGTAAATACTGTATATTCTGCAAATGTAGTTTAAAATCTTCAGATAACAATCGGCTAGGATCTAAATCTGGTTGTCGAGGGTACACAGCTCTTCTGCAACCTTTACAACTTCTAGAACCTCTACTACAATCCTTAGGTAACCTTGATGTGCAAAAACTACATGGTGGGACATAAAGATTTTCATTGGATAATGATTTACGTCGACATTTAAAATTACACAAACAGTTACACTTTTTGTGGAATGTGTAGCAACGGTTTCGACATGATCCACTTCTAGTATGTCCTGATTCAAAACCAGAGCAAGCTTCTGTTTGGGCTTGAGCCCGATTAATATTCCTTTTTGTGCCTGATTGTACATCGCATGATTTATGTGTGCAAGAACATTTTTCGGACGAGAATGTTGTTAAATTTAAATGCGAAGCACTCTTTGTTGAATTAAGACGTGCTGCTACTGATGTTTTGGCTTCTGAAATACTGGAATTTGAACCTAAATCAATTGTTAGACTAGCATTTGATCCTCGACGTTCCAATAACCCTTTTGCTTTAATTCTAACAGGTTCGGGTTTGTTATCAGAAAAGTCTTGCAAAGTCATAACCTCCGGTAACGTTTTTAAGGTCTGGGAACCTGAAATGCTTGTATTTGATGCAAATCTTTTTAAATTTGAACCTAAACCTGGACCTAATAGAGGTCTCTGTCCATTATCATCATAATCCAAACTATGTCTAGGCTTCACTTGTTTTTTTGGAGTATTTGGCATAGAAGATACATCTCTCGCTACTTCAAGAGTATTTTGGGTTTTTGGTGGATCTGAATCAAGACTTACAGCTTTGAGTTTTCTTGATAGGGTTGGTGTCTTGGGACTTTGTATTACTAAAATGGGTTGATTGCTGGTGTTTAATGTAGTGGTATCGGAAAGATCCAAGCTTGGAAAATTACGTTCTCTTCTTGCTGATAACGATGTTGTAGAGTCATTCAATGAGTCGAGCTCCATGATTTTGTTAACTTTTTGGTGATATTTATTTGTAAATCTTATTATGTACTATTTGATTATGTATAAATATTAATGTGTCATTTTTATAAAATGGATTTTTAAACTGTAACAATACTGATCATTCAGTAATTAATTTATTATAACATTATTTTTTTTCTGTTAAATAGAAAAAGAAAGATTTAAAGAATAATAAAAACACACCCCATTATCACTCGATTTTCTTAAAACTATGCACAATTTTAATTACGTTAATACTTAAAATTACACTTCGTTTTCGTTTTATCAATACAAGAATGCAAATATTAGCTAAAATTGCTGTGTAACATGTAGCATTTAAAAAATCACGGATCCGGCAAGAATTTTGTCAGCCATTTCACACATAAACAGCTGGTTCGTCGGCTTCTTTTGTAGGTCAAACATACATATAAGCTGGTCCAAAAGTAATTAAGCACCATAACCACAATAAAGGAAGAGAAATCTATTTTACAAAACTTTAAATATAACGGAAGAGATTTATTGGAATTGGAAAGTATCGTTGACAACTACTGTTAATTGTTTTTTAAATATTATTGTATCCTTTTAGTACTTTCAAATTTCTAATGAGAGAAATACCTATTAATTATCGAGTTCGAATAATAATCTATAAGATGTCTTGTGTGGTAAATTCTACATCAAATTCTCTATTCAATCATGGTAAAATCTAATTTAACGATAATAAGAAAAAGTAAACCCAATGATAGTTCTAGGTTCTAGAAAACCCAAACGTCACGTCGTAGGAAAATTTGATATTTTTATATGGGTATGATTTTTAAAAGTTCTTGCTGTTATCAGAGCATTTAGATTGAATTTCGATTTTATGGATTTACCAATGTTAGAAATCTTTAATAACAAGAAAATTATGACTGAAAAATGAAAATCAAGCAATTTCGTTTTTTGAGATTACCTTAAAAATAATTAAAGCTCCATTATATTTCTTTTTGGATTATTATTATTATTATTATTATTATAACATCACAATATGCAACTTTGCCCCAATTTAGCCGACGTTCTATCTCTTATAGTTTCCGAGATTTTAGTGATCAGCTTTGACTTTGAAAAACTATATGGGTTACCTACATAGAAAAAGTGAGACATTTTCCGAAATTTTAAAAATCCCGAAGCACAGGAGAACAAATTGAAAAATGGAGGACATCCAAAAGGAGAGTGTCTGGTAACCCTGTGTAGGTATGATGATTGTAAGCGATTCAAAAGATTCTAAAGCAATTTCTTGGATTATTTCTTACAATGAATAAAAGAATAATAATATTTTTAAGTAAATATGCCCTTGATCTTGTCTTCATAAGTTGTGTCAGAAGTGCGTAATTTTCTATCTGTAACTATTTTGATTATGCTCTGCATAAAGAGAAATAAGATAACTATAAACTCTAAATAAGGCACCAACAGCAAATTCGAGTGTTCACTTGTCTAGTTTTTCATCTGCATGCATTCTACATTATGATGATGATACTCTTTGTGCTGGTAAGTTTGTGTATAAACTCTAGACAAGGTTGACAAATATTATGCTTGTTCTTTTCATACAGAAGAAATGCCTTAACCTTTTTACAAGGAATAGAAAGTCAACTTGTCATTAGCCAAGAATGTTTATGTTCTGTCACTTTAGTAACTTCAAGTCCTGTATTTGCTTTAGATAGATAACACTTTGAGAACTAATTGTTTTAAAGTTGAAAATTGGCAATTTTCTGAAAACCAGAGAAAACCTTGTAAATTTCTATATGTTTTCTTCTTCAAATAGAAAAAAAAACTTATAGTACGATAATTAAAAACAACATTAAGTATTACGTAGTATACCTACTGTAACAACAGATATCTATATTTCTTAGTTGGCTAATTCGTATAGAAAAAAATAATTACCTATATAAAAATGAATAAATATGTAAACTAAATAATCAAGGTACAGAAATTGAGAAAGCTTGATGTTTTCAAAATTTATTTGTACCGTACTTGCATATTATATCTAAATACAAAATCGTTTTTGATATAAGATGATGTAAGTCAAAAATATAGTGACTCTCGTTAGTAATACGCAAAAACATGCAGTAGGTTCTTTCGGGACAGCCTGTTTATAAATCAATAAAGCTAAAACTTCAATGAAAATTCGTATGGTATTAAAACAGGATTAAACGCTTACATTCTAAAAATCAAACCAAATTGCAGGAATCTGCTTTTTTTATGAAAATATAATTGAAGTAGAAGATAACGTGATAAAAATAAATAAATTATCAACATAGCGAGGGTGTTATTTGATACTTTACATTCCAGCACGTGCATTAACACGCAATGGATTAAAAACATATGAAAAACACCAATAGTGACATCTTCTGTGAACATTTTTAAATTAGCCTCTGTAAATCCATTCTAAGTAACATTAACGGTTAATTAAATACTTCTTTTAAGGTAAAAGTAAACTGTGTTTACACTAACCGCCTCCTACACAAAGAATCACAATAAGCTTTTAATAGATAGTAAGTACAGTGTTTTTGAGGTGCTGCAATATGAAAACAACTGCAAATCTACTGGTGAAACAAACAAGGAAAACGAAAACAAATGCCAAACAAGTTGGAATAGCATCAACCTGTCATATCACGTGTACGACATTTTGACAACACAAAACTTTGCAAAAGTTTCAAGTGTCGTCCCGAATAAATTCTTAGGATTTTTTTAAAATGCTGTGAACATTCCTATACTATCGTAATGTGTAATATTTAGTGTTTGAAGTGAAAAACAATGGACTCTGTGACTGCGGACCTAACACTACAAGACGTTCTAGGTAAGGTTCCACTTTTTGTCCGCTTCTTTGGGTATAATTTGAAGAGTGTTGAAAACGCTTAAAAAATAATCATATACATTATCGAAACGCTGCTCTATCAGAGGCATTTTCAATCATTAAGACTAAAATTTGTTGAAAACTATTGTTAAACAACCTGTTGATTCTAGTGACATTTTTTAGGTCTGGATGTAGGGGGAGTGTTTTTCCCAATTTGCAATCCATAATTAAGTGTTTTGTGACGTTTTCACGGGGTGTTAATTAGATTTGTAGTAGAATTAGCAAGCGTTTTAATGTAGCGATGATGTTTGTATACGAAAAACAGGTGTTTCGTTACGAAATATCTTGTTTTGTTGGTCACAATAAAACAAATCACCTATTTGTTATGTTATCGTTGTGTTATCGTGTGAATTGTGTTGCATAAATAAACGTAACTAAAATGCAACAAGGAAATTACAAATGGTAATTTATAAAATTAGTGGTATAGCGGATAGTGGAATATGTATAAAAAAAGGAAAAAACTTGTTTGCCTGCTGTTGCTACTTCATCTTTTTTGTCATCTGATAAAAGTTTTGAAGTGCCTGTTATTGCATCAATGGACTTGATCATTTATTGTTAAACTAATACGATTTACAACTTACGAGGGTGATTTAGTTTGTAAATGCTATTTTTATTTTGAAAATTTAGAAATCTTTGGATCTCTATATGAGATGATATGAATGGTAATGTGACTAGTCATTCTTGTATCGTATGCAAGAATCCTTGAAAGACTTGGAGTTTTGAAGACCACAAAATCAAATACCTACGTCAAGTGTCAAACACGATCTTGCTTCCCCACCCTGTGTCTATGCACCTGTTGCATTTGGCTAAGTACTTCCATACTGATCTACGTACAAAATTCATTATTAGCATTTAGCCTTTATTTGCTGCTAAACACCATTAACCGCATTTGTTTTACAAAAACTCAGTAGCTGCAGATACCATTTGAGAAACGTTTCGCATGTTCGTACCGCTACCTACGCAGAAAATACACGCAAAACGTGACGTAAATTTTAATCTTTTGTTGCATTCAGTGAAAGGCAGTACAACATTATCTTTATCAGACTCGTACGTATCTAAATAATTAATTAGATGAAATGGAGTGACTAATAATTAAAATATCTGGTTTTTCATTGATTGTTTAGAACGAAAAGCGGTAGTGACATTCTTTAAACTTCAACTATTCAAAATTCTAATAATAATAATAATTATTATTATTATTTTACTCGAATCTACATATTTTAAAGGAGAGGGTTCAGCAGTTGCTGATTTTCATCTTCTCCTTTATTAGATGTAAGCGAGGGGTAAGTCTCAATACGTTAACGCGACTGTCTTTCTAAATATCTACTGACCGCGTCCAAACTCAACTTTGATTAGAAGAATATTTGCAGTTGAGATAAAAATTGTCTCAGCGCTTCAACACATAGGTATATTACAAGTCTTGGTAAGAAACAAATGAAAATGCCTTGAAGTAATTAGATAGCAAGTCATAAATGGATATACTATTTCATTCAGTTCAGTTTCGAGAGTACGTAATTATTATTTGCAAAAGCGTACATTTCGACAAAATTTATCAACCACAGACGCTCAAAATGGAACGGCGACTAAAAAATTCTTACATGATGAAAACAATCTTGTTCATAAGTAATAGTAAGTAGGATTGCACATATGGAAGCTAATTTCGGGATCGGGATTTAATTTCGAGACTCCCAATCTCTACTCCCAAATCTCGGGATTGATCCCGTAGTGTTTGTCTTCTACTATTTATGTTTAAAAAAACCTTGTAGACAATATCTTAAATGGAGC
>VTPC01003497.1:0-12178 GCA_011009095.1 Ignelater luminosus | reverse complement strand
TTTTTTTTAGTTCCATTGCCTCTGCTGTTTAACGGATAACTAGATTTTGATCAAAATTAATAGTGAAATCCTTAACAAATGAATAACGATTATCTCCAAAACCTTGCAAGATAAACATAGCAACCCTTATATTGTTGAATTTGTCTTGAAAATCCCTATCCAAATATGTGGTGATACACAGGGTGTTCCATTTAAAAAAATTCAATATGGTGGCCGTACGAAAAAATTCCCTTCGCAAAACATGGCAAAAAATACCTACTTTAAGTCCTCCAAATTTTATTTGTCTATTACTTACCGTTTCTGCGGGGGTAGCGTGTTTCCATACTTTTTAGCGACCCTGTATGAAGGGCGCCAATATTGCTAAAACCGGCACTGACTATGAGAGTATGCTGAGATGTCATTTGACTTCTCCACAAGGTAACTATTTAGACACGCTTAAAGGTAATCGAATATATTGGCTTAATTTTTTTAAATGGACACCGTACATATTTTAACACGAGATACTTGAAAAAATTTGACAAATTAACACACACGCTATAAATATATTGTTTCAGAATTTCTTGTCACATTATATTGATCAAATAATTATTGGTAATACAATTAATTGAAATAAGAAAAAAAACATAAACAAATAAGAATTTATATTTAAAGTTGCAAATTAAGCAAGTCATTGCAACATTTGTTTTGTAGAAGGTATGGGAATAAATTGCATATCAGATTCCAGCAAATTAACCTATTTTATTTCATTATTTATTATCAAACACAAAGCGACAAATAGGAAAGATGTGAATGTAAAAGAATCTAACTGGATCATTAAAATTAAATCTGCAACTCTTGTACATCATTATGTTCTTGCAAGACACCAATTATTTCTTATGTGGCTATTATTTTCATGGCACTTTAATAAATTGGTAATAACCCGAAGTAAATTAGTAAGTTCAAATTATTTACAACTAACAAATGTTTCCTTATATCTAATTATGTTATAATAAAGTGGCCGCTATTATTCTTAGTAAATTGGGTTAAAACCATTTTTAAAAACATTATTCCCCTAGTTGCTTTATAATATGTATTATATCCGCTTTTTCTCTTTTTCTCTCGACTTTTTGGTTAATTAAACAAATTTAGCTAAAGAATTTGAACTTTAATGTGCATGAGACTTGAAATAGATTAGATAAAAAAAATAATGAAATAAATAATTAAAAATTACAAAGTCATTGTATATGGTGGTTATACATAGTTTGATTAATGTTTTAGTCATTATCGCGTTAAACCGGATCGGCCACGAATCGGTTCGGTTAATGTGTTTCAGCCGCCACATGGCAGTCGCACAAAGAGCTTTAAACACATAAATAATACTCATAGTTGGATATAGTGTTGTTTTTTTTTCACTACTGAAACTTTTGTAAGCTCATTTTTCATGGGCAATTTGCGATCATTCCTCTTAGTTTTCATCGCACAAAAACTACTTTGTCTTCTTATTATGGATTTTATTATAGATACAAAAGACTAGGAAGAGTATTGTTTGTTTCGCTTGTTAGGTATTTAATAGATACCCATTTTCAACAGTGAAGACGTCAAGCTTTGAGATCCTTTTCATAATTTTAAGAATTTAGCATTTGCACCTTATTTATTTAGATAAAAAAATAGGTTAAAAGTTTACTTACATGTGATTGGCCAACTTCTTGTTGAGTTTGGGCGCCTCGGTGTTTGTTACTTGTCCTCTTACAGTTCGCGAAATTTGTGACGGCGTGTCCCTCAATGCAAAACTTGTTGCATAATGTCCTAGATTTATGTTTTTAAAATTGAATATCTGACGCATTTTTACTGGATAGCTGTTATAGAAACGGGACCACGTTGAATACGCTGTAAAAATGTTTCAAGATACACTAATTACAGTTTATCAAATTTCAATAGCATTTAAAATGATTAATAATAAACTTTAAGTATAACCATATAAGAATTTAAAAAGGTTCATGACCGAATCAATCTATAATCTTGGTTATTTAAAATTTTGATCGTAAGTCAAAGCCAATTTTACGGATCTTTTTAAGGAAACGATTTTTCTTTCGAAAACGTCAAGGAAAAAATACGAAGAAAATAATAATGAAACCCATACACACTGCAAGGACATAAGTGATGGATTGTAAGTATAAGTGAGTGAAATTAAATCAAGTAGCACATACAAAACTGAGTTTAGATGCATAATGGAGTGTCGGACGTGAGAGGGCAAAGCGCGTGTTGGGTGAACTGGAATTCGCGAACCGTGTCGAACGCCCTACGGCGTCCTGACAACCCTCGAGTGGCTTTCTATGTCCATTCTAACAGTTTCACTTCCCGCCCGATAATTGCACTCTGAAAAGCTGGTAAATGCCAGGCACAACATCAGTTTACCGGCCATTCCTCGACCATGTGATTGGACGTTAAAACTGTTTTAAGAAAACTCCATTCTTTTCACGTCTCTCTCTTTCTATACTCTTTTTAATAGATTAGTTCTTAGTAAACTCAAATTTTATTTTAGAATCGATTCATAAATTTCTACTTTAAATTATATCAAACATGAAAAAAACTTTATACATACCAAAACAAGCAGAGCGATGCAAGGCTTTATCCTTCGTTACAGCAGTTTCGTATCGACGTTGGAGAGCTTCTGCAGCTCGTTCGTGATCTGGTTCTTGCATAATATCACATAGTTGTTGTAGATATTCATTTGGATTGCGTTGCTTCAAGCTGATAATTTATAATTTTTAGTTAATTGTAAATGTGCTATTGCTATAACTAATACTTACAAGACACGATGTTCGTTAAGACGCGAAATATATTCTTGTTCTTCGTGAGTAAGAAAGATAATAGCAGAGCCGGATTGGCCAGCACGTCCAGTACGACCAACTCGATGGAGATAATCTTCGTCTGTTTGAGGTCCCGTATACTGTACAATGCAGTCTGCCGCTGGAACATCCAAACCTCGTGCAGCTACATCCTAAAGGAGTTAAAAACGTGTACGATTGTGGTGAATGGTTATTAAATTATAATCGTTTATCTCTTTAAAGTTTAATACGTGTTAATGCTGTAGTTGTAGTAGGTATATTGAAAGATAAACATTTACATTTGATTACGCCGTAGTATGTAAAGGGTTTTCCAATAAGAGGTGTTATTTTGAATAGTCCGCTATTTCGGCAGATGTCACTTTTGAAGCTATCATTTTTTGACATTTGACAAGTAGAAACTACGCCATTAATAAATATGGAACGATACACGCTTCAACAACGCATTGAAATTATTAAAAGTCACTATAAAAATGGTGAAAATTTGGCAGAGACGGTTCGTAAAACTCGAACATTTTTGGGTCACCGTGAAGCACCTTGTCGGACCGCAATACAGAAATTGGTGAAAAAATTCGAGCTCTTGGGACAAGTTAGTGATGTGAAGAATAAAACCCGTGCACGTCGCTCAAGAACAGCCGAGAATATTGCTGTTGTAGCCGAAAGTGTTAAAGAAAACCCAGGTTTGTCCATTCCTCGTCGTTCTTTGGAATTAGCCATTCCACAAACGTCATTACACCGTATTTTGCATAAAGATTTGGGTCTTAAGGCTTATAAAGTCCAGTTAACACAAGAACTCAAGCCGGCCGATCATCAACAACGTCGTGTCTTTGCTGATTGGGTCGTTGAAATGCATGAAAATGATCCAGAATTCCATCGAAAAATCATCTCGAGTGATGAGGCCCATTTCCACCTCGGTGGCTTCGTCAACAAGCAAAATTGTCGGATCTGGGGCTCAGAAAATCCAAGAGTTATTGTTGAAAAGTCTCTCTATCCTCAACGTGTGACTGTTTGGTGCGGTTTATGGTCCGGCGGAGTCATTGGACCTTACTTTTTCGAAAATGAGGCTGGAGCAACAGTTACGGTGACTGGATTGCGCTATCGAGAGATGATTAACGATTTTTTATGGCCGGAATTGGATGGTATTGATCTGGACAACGTTTACTTTCAACAAGACGGCGCTACGTGCCACACAAGCAACGAAACCATTGATCTTTTACGGAAAAAGTTTCCGGACCGTGTTATCTCTCGAAGAGGTGATCACAATTGGCCACCGAGATCTTGTGATTTAACACCTTGCGACTTCTTTCTTTGGGGCCACGTGAAAGAGAAGGTCTACGCCAACAGCCCAGCGTCGATTCAAGACCTCAAAGATGGAATTCGTGAGGCTATCGAGGACATAGGGCAGCCACTTTGCGATTTGGTTATGGAAAATTTCATGAAAAGGATATTGTCCTGTAAGCGTGGTCGTGGTGGTCATTTGCCTGATGTTATTTTCCACTATTAACGGCATACCTTCCTCTTTATAATGAAATAAACATCCGATCATTTATATTAAAAAATGGCACTTTTCTTTGAATATCAAAATAACACCTCTTATTGGAAAACCCTTTATAATGGCTCTGTGAGTTCAGCACTAAATAGCAGCAATAATAGAAGTCACTCATTGGCCCGCAATTATCAATCAAAAGAACTTAACAGGCACAAAAATTTAAAAACTACTGTTTTAGTAGAGATATTCAAGATTCAAAACAAGAGAATTCCTCAGATGACTGGGGCTTCGAAGTTCAGAGAGACGAAAACATACCGCCCCATCTTGAAAGCGTTAATTGAAACATGACAAAAATAAATAGTAGAAAAAAGTGCGACAGAGAAAGAGTCTGTGGTCAAGGGGATTTTTGTGGTTCTATATAGTGTGTCCATGTTAAGGACTTACCACCTTGGTAAAATATTTATTAAAAATGTGAACTGTTCAATCCTTTTTGATGTTTTGCAGAAGAGGATTACAAGAATAAAGTAGGATGTAACCTATACAGGTGTCTCCAAGAAGTTGGGACATAGCTTAACTGCAGACTCCTGGGATAAAAATAAAAAGATTTAATCCAACTTACCTATATCCAAAATGATCTCGTTAAGTCGGTACAAAGAGTGAAAATTTTTTGAAAAAAAATTAATTTTTTATAATTTTTGGTATGCCATGTTTTGTGACTATAAGTCACGTTTCGAGATGGTTTTGGTGTTCATCACTAAGTTGTAAGTGTATTAAAAAAAATGTCGCAATACAAATTTGGTGATAACTTTTTAGTGCCTAAACTAAAAACTTTCAATGTTTTTTCCAAAAAGATATTTTCTTGAGAAACATTTTTTGTATCTTTGTCATTTTTGATAACGCAGAAGGTTAATCGATCAATTTAAATTCGTGAAATGTGCATCGCAGTATTATAAAAAGCGTAAAAATTGTAAATAATTTATTTGTATTAATTAAACACAGGAAGTGAAAACATGCATTAACTTTTCATTTTAGCCTTTGATAATATTATGAAAATTGCGAAATGGTATTTGAATTTGTATTCTAATTTACTTATTAACTTTATTATACCTGTTCCACAATTTCAAACTTCTAAAATAAGTTTGAAACTACGCTATTTATTCTTGAGATTATTATAACTACATACCTATAAATAGTTAAAAGCCATCGGTGTATTTTATATTTTGTGATATTCTATTACATCTTTAAATTCTCTGCCTCTGCATTTTACTTTAATTTTAACAATGTGTTCTGTCTATAACATTATTATTATTATTATTAATACACTTACAAGCAACATTAAACTTACAGAAGCGCTAATGATTAAATATTTTGCTGCTGTGTAAGAAATGTAATTCAGTGCTTCTTATTAGTTGGGTGATTTAAATAGTGTGCATTATTAATAAAGTATTTTATTAATATACTATCATGTTTTATGTTGTTAATTAATTCATTTGTAACGGTTAATTGCAATGACACAAATGTTCTAATTGAAAGTAATTTATCAATTACCTATCACTGACTGTTGTTTTTAATTTTTTGAAATTACAAAACTAATAAGATCTATAATATTTACGTCGTACCTACACTTTCTTGCAAAAGTACCTACACTCTCTTACAAAAATAAAGGATTATAAAAAGTGAGCTATCAGGGGAAACATGCCATGCTACTTCAGGGTCCAAAAAAGAACCAGGGGAACCATGCCATGCTATTTCAGCCCTACGTTGACCATCAGGGAAATCGTCCCATACCGGTCTCAAAAGTCTCATCATAAAATCTCGTGTCCGCGTCTTAAGATATTCAAGGTCAAAGGGCACAAAATCGGTTTTTTGCAAATATCTCGCTTGGTATGGTTTTAATGCTATTTGCATTTATTATAAAAATTGTAGAGAATAAAATTTAGCAAATATCTAGTAACCCGTGAACTTTTTTAAAAAAACAAAAGCATAAGTAAACTGATCTCCAAAGTAGCCAAAACTTTTCTAATATAACCGACTTTGCATCTCTTACAATTTCCGAGATCCCAATAGTGAGCATCGAAATGTGAACACACTGTAGAAGACCAGTAGCGGTTCAACCTTGAATTTCGTCACCACGACGAATTTCGAATGTTTCCAAGTCAGATAAATCCACATCTTAGCTCCTTTAATGGTGCTTCTTTCATCTGGGTGGTAATAAAGAAGTTTAAATAACCATTCGTTTTTTTCATTTTTGTTTCAAACTCCTTAAAAGAACCAATTTTTTTCACAAATACGAATCTTTGGTCCGCTTTCTTGCCTAAGATCTTTAAGTTCATCTCATCTCACCCCAAAGCACGAAAAACATGGAATCTACTAATTTGAGATAAATCACCCGATTGAGAGTTTCGAATAGATTCCAAAGATTCCTGTTTATATCTACGAGTACTCTCCTAATCGATTTATTAAACATGAGTGCAATAACAGTTGACCGCAACTTTTCCCATGAAAAACAAACACGATTTTCACGCACATCTGAGGTTATGTTGCACGATACAAACAATGAAGTTAGCAAGTAAATCAGCTGCTGCAGACAGTACCAACTCTCTGCTGCAACATGAAAAATTCTATACACGGTTTCTGTCATTCGTAAAATGATATTGCGGGGGAGCCGAAGCGAGGTGGTGGTTAGGTTAGAAGTAGTAAAACAATAATTTTTTTCAAGAATTCCACCCTAATCTAGTGATGGGGGTGAAGCGAGGGGGTGCTTAGGTTAGAAGTAGTAAATCAATCATTTTTCTCAAGAATTCCACCCCAATCTTGTGAGGGGGCCGAATTGAATAAATGAATTCGTTCATGCTTGCGCGGGGTCAATGTCCTCCAGCTGATTTAGGGAAATTGGGTTGTGGTATTCTCGGTTGGTACGCTGTCGAAGAGCAGCACGAACTTCGTCGCGATGGCGAAGCTGTCACGCTGTCATGGCAGTCGGAGTGCTTGAGAACTGTCAGATTCGTCGATTTTCGGAGTTTTTTTAAAAATCTTTAAGTGTTTGGCGTCGGAGAGGCCTTCCGCCGGTGTCTTCTGATTCACTGAATGGAGATACGTGCATTGGTAAGGTTGAATTTTTACTGTAGAAGTTAAATTCTAGGGGTAGCTATATCGAACTGTTACCAAATCACATTCCAACAGAACGCAAGTAGTACGAAAGAGTTCAAAATAGTACGTACATAAATAATCTTCTCCCGGAATATGGAGGCCACATACAAAACTCAGCTTCACGAAAAGAAACGTCATTAGAAATGCAGGATACTCCGCTTCGATTGATTTCACCCTTCCGAAGACGTCTGCAATTCAGTAAGCATTCTTTCCATAGATACAACACTTGAATTTCGCACTAGTAAAATAAAACAAAGAGAACTTGCAATTCTTGAAGAAAACTTATGATTGCAAATCAGAGAAAATCTACAGTTAAACTTAAAATTAGAATTTTGGCAAATTAGGGACTATACAGAGAAACAATTATACGTATTTTAGACTAAATTATATGGGAAGTAAAGTTTACAAAGAAACTCGGTAAAATTTAAAGGTCAATAAGTATCAAATTGAGACATTTAAGCGAACACCATGCTGTCGATTGAAATTTGAAAAATGCATTGTTTTGCAATAAAAAAAGAATGAAAATTATGCACAGATGAATTTCATCTTAATCGAAAAAAAAAGATAAATAAAAAAGCATCGCTACAGACTATTGTAGTGCAGGATATACCCGAAACCAAATGTATTCTTATACTCAAACGGTAATACAATCTAAATACTTATCAGGTTAATTTAAAAGCGCTTTCATTTAAATTTCATTCATCAATACAAAATAATTTTAAACGTTTACAACCAAAAAACTTGCCATCCTTTTGTTAAACACCATTTCCAACTGAGAGAAGAATGTTGCTATTGTTGCAACATAGAACACTCTAAATGCATTCCCTCAATAATGAATGATACAAATAAATTCCGTTTAATTTAAATCTCAGTTGGTTTAAGAAATGTAATTTTAGTTTTTTAATAGGCTGATCTAAATGGAAAACACAACTCACCGTACATAAAAGAACACCCGTTTTAGCAGCTCGAAATGACGTGAAAACTTCCTTACGCATCTTTTGGTCCATATTGCCGTGCAATTTAAAAAATTGTGTATTTAACACAACTTCTTCCTCTTCATCATCGTCATCACTATTATCACTGTTCGCATCAAATAGCACAACATCACCCGTTTTGAGTTTACCACGATTGACCGGCATTTTCTTTAAGTATTTTGTAAATAGATCGTAATGAAATTCAACCATTTGAGTACTAGCCATAAACACAAATAATTTAGAATTCTTTTTACATTTCGCTATTATTAAAGCAGATAACGTAAAAAGTCTGTGCTTGACGTAAGTTAAAATAAATTCTTGATTAACCGTATTGGGTATAATTAAACTCTCAATTTTATCATCATTATTACTATTGCTGGTACTCTCACTTAGTGCATCAACAAAAACGTGATTCTTCATAGTGAAATCGGCTAATTCAGTAACACCTTGATTTAAAGTAGCCGATAACAACAACGTCTGTCTATTTTTATTATTCACATTTCTTAAAGAAAATTCTTCTTCTAAATCTTCAACTGAATCTTCTTCAAAGTTAATTTTGCTGTTTTGAGATTTTAACATTTCCATAGGATTGTACTCCGAGTGCCTCTTCGTTTTAGTTAAATGTTCCACCAAACTAAAACATATTTGGAATTACAATTTTAACGTAATAAGAACTTTATTTCTTTTTATATTTCTCACCTAACTATATCTTTCCTAAATCCCATATCAAGTAACCTGTCAGCTTCATCGAGCACTAAACATCTAACGTTATCAATTTTCAGTGCTGAAGTGTGAAGAACATGGTCTAATAAACGACCTGGTGTACCAATTAAAACGTGCACGCCTTTACGTAACCGATCCTTTTCTGATTTTCTGTTCTCGCCTCCACAAAGATGTCCTATTACTATCCATTGGAAAGTCTGTTAATAAAAATATTTACAATTATTTATGAGTAATATCACAACAAGGTGTACAACTCACGTTTATTTTATTAAATAATTCGTGGGTTTGCAATGCTAATTCTCTTGTTGGTACAACAATCATTGCTTGTACACCATCTTTCCTTTGTAATCGAGGTGTAATGCCTTGTAGTGCATCTATAATGGGTACTGCATACGTCAGTGTTTTGCCTGATCCGGTTTGGGAACGAACCTTAAAACAAAAAGTAAACACGTTTTTAATAATTAAATTTAAAACATCTCACATTAATTAATGTGTTAATTAATGATATAAAAATTAATTTTTTAATGACACCGCAAAGAAGGTAACTTTTTATTAGACTATAATAAGACAAATACAGACTTTAATTTCTGAATACAATTAAAAGACAAATCCGAAATCTCATTAGATAAAGAGAAAATAGTCTCGAATTGTAAAACAAAGTTAAATTAGTTTCTGTGATACTTTGTCACAAATTATACCATTGCCCCCAATTTCTAAACTTAGGAAACTGGTGACGTCATTGTTACATCGTTGTAAAATTTTTGCAAATAAATATTAATTTTGAGACCTTCAATTATGCTAGCTGCTTGGCAGTTTAGGAAACATTTGTAATGCTAATTACTAATAAATGGTACATCAACATATAATAGATAATAATCAAGTCTAATTCTCGTTAACGAATACACCGGATGGCACAGCGGGCATGTAACAGCCTGCCGTTTATTTGTTTGTAACATAAATTTTTGGAAATGAATGAAATCACCATAAAAGGCTTTTTCAGAAATGTGGTCTGGGAGGAGGCATATGTACCACTGAATTTAATTTTTTAAGGTAAATACGATAAATACGCGTTTTTCGACAAAGTAATCTTAGAGGAAAGTTATTCTACATAGAATTTTGCTATAAAATGATACCACACAGCCATAGGTTACAATATATGACGGCCTTGCAGTAACGTTACACCAGTACTCCAAATATTTCGTGAAGTGCCAAAATCGAGTTTTCCTTTTATTCGGAATAGGTTTTGTTCATCCTATAGTATTAACTTAGAAAAAAGCAATTTACAAGTATTTTATAATGCAGATTCATCGCAGAAAAATGCTTTCGAAGCACGATGTGAGTCCTTCTCAGCTATAATCTGAAGCACCAAATAATCTATTTGTTTTCGACAGTTTCGTTATTTCGGATCAACCAGAAGGTTGATCTACACTCGCTGTGGCCGTCTGGAGCTGTTAAGCAGCATAGCTATCGTGTATACTAGGGTGGGCCGGAAAATGAAAATTTTCGAGTTACGAATTCTAATAGTGCGGAAAAGTTGTGTTTTCATACTGATACCGGGAAAAACAACGAAAAAGTTCTCAAATTTAATCTTCCATTCGCGCAAAAGGCCTAAAGTTAGAAAAAATTGCTAAAAAATTGATTCTTTTCCTTATGATCAGGCATACTAAATATAGTGCGGTAAAATTTTAATAGCGTGCAAAAGGTACCTAACGGTATCCTATATAAGAGGAAAAAAGATTTACCCATTATAATAAAGTCTTCAACTTGCGCATTGGGCTCAAAATAGCATAAAATGCCCAAAAAATGACATTCGTCATGCATTCCAATAATGTTAAAAAAAATGTATCGAAATAAAATTACTAGGCCTTGCAGCCTATGGTGTAACTAATAATGTGTACCTAACCTATCAGTTGTGCAGCTCTTCGCCCATTCCTATGTAGAGGAACGACCCAGAACCCACCACGGGGAAGTGGCTGCACCTCGAGTTCCACCCATGCCCTCCCATCCACCCAACCTTTTTGGCATGTCTTTATTTCTCATTTATTTGTACCACAGGCATTGTTCAAATTGTGGCATCACAGATCTGGAAAATACAGTAGCCCTGATATACCCATCGCGCTTTTCAGAGCCGCATACTTTCATCGCAGATTTTGTCACAAGTTTGACGTCCTTCTACCCTCTGGGTATGACAGGGTAAGTTTACGTAGTCAAATCCAGGCATAATTTTACGCAATATAAGTATATAATTTGTCACCTTCGCCATCATAGGTGGTGGGGAGAACGTGCAAGAAATCGAATCCACTAGTTCAGTATAGTCCGTTGCATTAAAATTTAGTGTAGGCACCACGAAAATTCTTATCAAATTTCCTTGAACAGGTTGGCTTCTGGCTTTCTTCAACCTTCTAAATGCTATTAATAAGTTTTTAAGGTGCGCAAAAAAAGCGTTTCTCTGGATAACAGAGTCTATAATTTTCACAACAGCTTTTGATAAATATCGTGATGTTTCAATAGTTTTTAATATGTTTTGGGCCATCCTTCACAGACGAAAACATTTTTGTCAAACCAGACAAGTGCATAGCTTTTCAAAATGTATGTAGCTAGCACTTTTAGGTTTCCAGTTTGGGAAACGTATAATCTCAAAATATGATTTGCGCGGGTTAACCAACGGAAATGCCAAAGAAGGCCTGGATCTTTTGCCGCAAAATCACCCGAGTATTCTCTTGTTTGCACTGCTTGAACAATTTCTAGGGGGTATAACTGGTCTTTGCGTAGATCAGTTTTAGTCACAAGAATTTCTTCAGATGGAATGGGTTCAAATTTTACTACTGCTAGTTTCTCGCCTATTGTCCTATTGTCCCATTAAAAGACTTTCGGTCTGATGTGGTTCCATCCAACCGAGCAAATAAATGTCTGAAAGGCAGCTCATTAAAATGCAACATGCTAATAAACCACTGCAATGGTCCCTTCAGTTTAAGCCCAATATAGCGAATAACTCCATTTATCCATCCAGTATTTGT
>VTPC01003496.1:0-25819 GCA_011009095.1 Ignelater luminosus | reverse complement strand
TTTATTTGTTACCTTATTCTCCCTAAAGCGAAACCTATTTTTCATTCCTGTTTGCTTTGAAAAGGATAGACTGTTCTACGTAGATCGGAAATTAAATTTGCAAGGTTTTTAGAGATGCTTATCTTTGATAGATTTTGTAATGGCTTATGTAAAATAAAATAGAAGAATTATAAAAACGTAATTATGGGGTGCCGACAGATTACATATGACATAAAAAAGTAAATACAATTAACTATTATTGGATCTGCATTAATATTAACTTATTCTTTGTGCTCAGATATTATCCCACTTTGTTTTTCAACATAAAAGGATCAGGGTTGGATTAAAAGATTTATTGAATAAATAAATAATGAATTTAATTCCATTTATAAATTAATGAAAATCGGTGAAGATCATTTATTTCTAAAATTCAATTAAAGGGAAGTGAAATGGCAAGTAATTCTCACTTCATTGCTTAAGAAAATCATACATTACGTGTTAATGCGCCTTAATGTACCATTGAAATTCCACATCTGCGTTTATACGACCTTGCTTTACACATATCCCTCGAATTCTTAAAGATAATTACGCCATTGTTTAAATACTTTATCTATAAATCATCTTGCGCAATTTGTATCGGTGTTAAAAACATCACACCCAAATAATTAACTCATTATTGTTATTGGAAAAATCTTCAGTAAAATAATGCTTTCTCAATAATTATTATACATGGTTGGGTGGATGCAATCTTATTGTTGTTGATGACTCCAGGCACTCCTTGTCATTTCTCTTCTACTTGCTAATCTTTTACTTGCACACAGAGACGGAATGGACATATTTCTTAAAATTGTACAGAAAATTGTGGACTATTGGTTTAAGCTAACAATTTTGATCCATAGCGCATTATCTTTATGTTGATTTCCTGTTTGTATTGTACAAGTTGGTATTCAACATTCCATTCGTGACTAGATCATATTATAAAACAATCGCTAAACCTATAATTCATTTGACCACCACCTATTTTGTTTTCTTAGAATTTTAACACAAGAATTATTATTGTAGACTGAACTTTTTATAAATATAAGATACTTAAGAATGTTACTAATTACTACTATTGGATAAATAAAGAGAAACACATATTTACAGTGTTGTGTGAAAAAGCACAATACTAATTTTTTTCAACAGAAACATATCTTTCGCATTTTACCCCTACTACCTTTAATTACCTGGCAGTTATTATTACATTACCAATATTTCTGCTCATTACCATTTTAAGATTACATAGAAAACGATTAAAGTAGGGCTTTTCCATAACAGATTACCTATCGCTTAAATAATGCGAAAGTAATGATGCCATTAGAATTAATTACTACAACAAATTCCAATTACATTGCAAGTAAATAGGCCTACAACGACTCTTAGAATTTACTCGACTTCTTAATTTCGTCAAAAGTTGCAAAATGTTATCTCAGAAGAAGCATTCAAAATTATCAGATCAGAAGCGATGGAGAATTATCTTTCATCATAAAGAAGGTGGTTCTAGTCGTGAAGTAGCCACCAAAGTTAACAGTAACCACTCTTCAGGTATTCGAGCTAACAGAAAGTATACTGAAACGAGAAGTTTAATCACAAACCACGTGGTGACCAACCAAAGACAACTTCGGTTCGAGATGCTGTCCTTAAAAGACCAAGACTACACTAATCTAATTTGAATCACCCGTATAAACCTTAAACCTCAATTTAAGTTTGTGCTAACAGTCCATTCTCCTTAATGACACGTAGCCTTCTAACGTTCTCTATCAGCTCTGAGACGGTGGTAAAATCCATTTCTGCTAACGTCTATGAAATTTTACGCCTAACTCGCTTTTCATTTGGAGTTTCTCATTCGTTCTCGTAAACTTCTCTCAACAGAATTACTCATAAACCTTTGCAAGGTTTTCATTTCTAGGCACAAAAGCTGTGTTGTCATTTGGCATGACGGCATGATGCAAAGTTTGGCCAAAACATTGTATTGACATGTGTAAAAGAAATCAACCCAATTTGATCGACGGGTGTAAATTTTTCTATTTAACGCCTATAATGCAGTCCAAAAGTCTCAGCTATTGAAATTGCATTCCACACTTTGTAGGAAAATTTAGCTTTTTCTTTAAACTTCATATTATTTGGGCAATCATCGATATTGTCAGTGTAGTAGTCGTAATAAGAGTAGGAGTTGGGGAGGCTAAAGCCCAGCAAACAGGCTTCTAAAAGCCCTTGACACCTACCTGACTCCCGTCCAAATGTGAAAATGTCAGTTCAGGCTAGAGAACTCAGCTGCTCCCTTATTAGGGTAACGGCTTAAAAGATCTTAAACTTCGGCCTCTCGTAACCCTTACATTTTCCAAGAAAGTAAAAAGACATCTCTCCTCTACACATTTGAGCGACAGGTGCCTTCTTAAGGTGTAGTGACCTGTGAGAACCTCAGTTAAATGACTTAGGGCTAAAAATATTTGTTTCCTTGATATTCTTAGAAAGGATTCTCGTCTGGTAAGACGATGTTAACTTCTTTTGCTGTAGCAAGCTTTTGCAAAACGTCTGGCTCCCCTGCGCAAAAGGATTTCCTATCCTGGCTGCACAGGCCGATTTTAGCGCCTCTTGACTGTCGGACCAGATCTTTTGCTCTGTTATTTCCACATCTTCCCTATACGCCATCAACAGAATTGCATAAATTTTAGCTTGAAAACCCAGGAAAAGCTCTCCTACACGTGTGGGTTTTCCAGGTAAATGCCTGCTCCCAAAGATTGCCTATCGTTCATACGTGATCCAATCTGTATAGAAAATCAGCGAATCCTGTTGAAAATTCACCTTACCGCTTTCCTACTGTTTCTTAGCTGGGATTGTGAGGTAGCACTTCCTGTGCAGCCTTAACCTATCGTCTGCCTGTATTAACCTATAAATAGACAAATGTACTTTTTTTTCCACGAAATAAATGTTAAATCCATTTCCAAGCCATAACCCTGAGGTGAGCCACCATTGCCTCCTTCCTGAATCAAGTTGGGTGATTTGGTAGCCACAATAGAACCTTAAGTGCAGTCGTAGGGGTCGTATTCAGATAGACTAGGTTTTGAAGCTTGTCCAGCTTATGGATGATGATAGTGCTCTCTATACTAGACCATCAAACCACTAAACCGTACAGTACTCTAGGTCTCATAACTGCCATGTAGATCTAGTAGACTATTTGAAAATTGATTGCCCAGAGCCTACCTACAGCCTTCCAGCTTAATCTCCTTTTCAAGGTTACCTCTAAGTACTTGACTTCTTGCGCGAGCGACAGAGGTCTACCGTACAATATGGGTTCGCTTAAACTATCGGTTTTCTTTCTCTTGGTGAAGAGAATTACCTTAGTCTTAGATGAATTGACCAAAAGGCAATTCTTATTATACCGTCTTTTTATAATCCTGCAGACCACTTACAATCGGTTGCAGCGGCTAGTGACTAACACTAACCAGTCGTCTTTGTATACCTGAGCAAGAAAGCCGTCCGCTGTTAAGCACTTTAAAGGACTCTCCATTATTAGACATCAAAGATGGGATGAAAGGCATCTCATCTAGAGCAGCTTCCTTGTACCTTTCTTGCTTTCTTGCTTCCAGTGCAGATTTCAACCAGCACATGACTGTGGGTATCACTCTTCTGGTTCGCACGGCTTTGATATTGTCAGTGTAGAAACTGTTATTTCCCATAATCTTCGCCCAAATAGATTGTGAGTAGTTTTGCGAATTTCCTCTTTATGAGACATATAATGATGCATGTGATCTCTAAAATCTAACCAGCATTAAAAGGCAGGGTACCGAAGCAATTTTGTATTCAACACTAACTTCATGATAAATATCAAAACACTGAAAACTGTTTCAAAACTTTCAGGACATTGATGACCTAGTGTTCTTTCTTGGTCAATCTTATTTTGAGGGATATTTGTCAAAATCTGCCGGCCCCTTTAGGTTGCCGCCCGCGTGCACTGCAGTGTGTACACCTTACACACGCGCTTGAAACGGCCCTACCTTTAGAAGTTTTCTTTCCATTCCACTGAATTAAATAAGTTATAATGTAAAGCTACCAATGTTACTTTGTGTACTTCCACTGTAAGGTGAAGATTGCTTGGTTGTGGACTAAAAGGGTATAGATCACGAAAAAAGGTACTTATTTTTAGAAGCAAAAACTCTCTCGCTATTCGCTATTCAGAGACGAATCAGATTTTAATGTTAACAATCATGCCGGAAATATGGATGTTAGAAGATTTCCTGAAGAAAAATATTTTTCAAAATCTGTACTCTCTACAATTAAGCATCCAACTACTGTCATGGTATTGGATTGCATATCTGCTTAAAGTGTTGGTCGACTACTTAAATGTTAGCTGGGATGAAGAATGCCACAAAATAGCTTGAAGTACTGAAGAATAAGGTGTTGCCTAGTGGAAAAGACTTAATTGAAGAAAAAATTTTATTTTCCAGGACGATAACAAACCTTGTCATAGGGCAAGACTAATTTAATCTTGGGTGACCACCAATAAAATTAACAGAATGAATTGACCAGAGCAATCCCCTGATTCTAGCCCCTTAGAAGACTTATAGCAAAGGATAGCAATCATCATATATAAAAAGAAAGTTTCCACAAAAACGGAATTAATCGAATTTCATGTTCAAGCATGGTATTTTGAAGAAGAAGTTAGGGAAATTAGTGAATTCCATGCGAAATGATGTGAATTGGTTATCAAAAATGATCACATAGTTTTGATTTAAGTAGTAGATATGTCGTGTTGTTTTACTTTCTTTACATTGTCATCTTTTAATTGCAAATAAATTTTTTTTCCAATTAAACATATTTCTTTTTTTAATGAAGACTTCAGCTGTGCTCTTTAAATAAAATTATATTATCACTAACTAGCTATATGATATAGAAAGTGAATGACTAAAAAATATTTAAAAATACTACATTAGAATTCAACTTTTCTCAATTTTGGAGTGATACAAGACTTTTTCGCACCACTGTACACTTTGAACAAAGACTCCAAATAATCAAGACTCTCAAATGTCATAATAGTAACAACTTCAACTGAAAACGTCAACTGTCAAACACGGCGGTTGAATGAATAATAAAATTCAAATTAACATGTAAAAAAATGTAACCTCGAAGTCAACACCAAAATGAGCGTAGACGGGCAGTCGTTGGCAGGCGTGAAAAACCGTGTTACAAAATCTCAACTAAATTCAGAATTATACAGGATCGAGAGGGAACAAAAGGCGGAAATGCGAATGCACAATACGTCAAAGCAACGTTTTCGAGCTAAATATTCAAAATTGGACTTTTATACTGATAGAGGTAAAGAAGTAAGTGGCGTAAGTAATATTACTAATGGTTAGATCTAAAGACGTAAGTACGTATTTAAAAGATGTATGTGTCAGATAGGTAAGAACAAGTTTACCTAAAAAATAATCCTAGTTCAATCTAGATAACACATTGCAAAAACTATTAATAATGACATTTGATATTTGCCATTTTTATTTACATAGTTTTACTGGTTTTATATTCTTGTTTACTGAACAGATTTACGAGTAAACGACAAAGCTACAGTTCTGCTTTATATTGTATATGGAAACTAAAATGTAAACTCGATTCTAGTTTGGATGGAATTTATTGAATTTATATCTGAGAACTTCGGTAAAGTAAGCATCCCTTACAAATTTTTTACTATTTTGTATTTTGCTTTTTATTGATCTCTAAATCACTATTATGATAAAATCTAACAAAAACACTAACATTTTCTGCTTTTACAACATAATTGGCAAATTAGGTAAACAATTCGTTAACATTAACGTAAGTACGTCCTGGTACAATTTCGTCAGTATGAATTAAATCACTTCAAACTCTCAAGAGCATTTTGAAACAGTTTGGAGAGCTTTTAAAAGTGTTTTAGAAGCAAGCGAAACCTTCTTGAAGATGTTAGATGTTGCATGTACTCTTGAAGTGACTTTTGTATATAGAGTACTACAGAGAACGTTTTGCTATGGAGCACAAAAATTGAATTTTATATTGAACAATACAAATATTAACCAGAAAGCCAAAAGATCGATATTACCACAATTGTTCAAAAAGGTCTGTTTAGTTGACTGATATCAAAACCTTCAAGAATCTCTTTTTCTGTTTGAAATGTAGTGCAATAGATGCAATGAAATCAGCGCTGAAACAACTTTTTAAAGTATCTACACACTTTAAGAAATATCCTCACTTCAAGATAAGAAGATCTTTCCACCTTTACTACGGACAAGTCTATTACAACAAAAAAATTTCTATATTTTAGTTTGTCCAAGAAGACTATTGATCGTTTGTACCTTTTACAATTTACAGGAGATGTCGTTAATCCTCATTCACTTGTCACCATACTGATTGTGGATAGCCATTGTGACGGAAGATCAGATATTGATCATGGAAAAAATTTTTCGGAACAGAACGCGTCATGAATTATTGTGAGATTATTATCTGATCAAGAAGATTTGATAACCCAAAATTGTAACCAAACTGTTAAATGTTTTTGCTCGAACAGCAAAATACCTACTACATAAATTTTTGCTAATGTCATTTACTGATACAAACCTATTGGACATCTACGGCAATTTTGAACTACAATTCAAATTCACAAGATTACACATCCATGCGACAACTTGCTAAAACTATTCTATAGTTGCAAAGCTCCAACCAATTGATATTCTGCCAGGAGAAGATTAAAATAACTGTTTAGATTCCATAAAATCGACCTCAATAGAGCAAGAGAGCTACGGTCAATTTTGATTATAAGCCTTTTACGTCCGTCAATTTTCTCTCGAATGTACGAAAATACACCAAAGAAGGTATTTCAATTACAAAATGTGTAAAGACCTTTATTTGCATTTAATTTGTAGAAAGTGCTTTTGTTTCAAGAGCGGTCTTAGGGGTCAGGGGCCTCTTAAATCTCCAGAACCCTTTTGTCTGCAGAGGTGTCTGAAATCTAATGTTACCATTACATATTCTATTTTACTGGAGAGAATCCCGCCTCTTCAGTTATTTTCGAAAACGTGCAATTTTCTGGAGGAACATTTCTGTATCAAATATTACAATCTACCAACACCACTTTTAGGCCAAACATAGTTTTGATAAATTAAGTGCAGATAAAGACCTTGATAGGTGTGCATAAATACCAAACTTTGTTACTGTAGCATAAATTTTTGCAAAGTTATTAAAAAAAATCGCCTTTTTAAGAAAGCTTTAAGGCACAGCTCCACAAGATTAGATTAGATAGATTGACGGCTTTATATTTGTACCATGCAATTTAGAAACTTCCTATACATTAAATCCTCCTAGAGAAAAATGCAATACTTATTATAATTGAACTAAAAATGAAACAGATTAGCTTGATTGTAACATATGTAACACAACAAAAGATGAAAAGAATGTCTATGTGTGAGTTGGTATTATGCCCAACGGGACTTACTTTTAACTTCTCGTTTGTATTGAAAAAATAACACTATGGTTTATGTTACATTTGTTTTATTGTCACTAGACACATTGAGAGAAATATACAAAGAACATATTTGTTTTATTAACTAGATGAACTGAGCGTTAAGCATGCGACCGCTAGAGGTGCAGGGTAGCTTAACCGACCGCATTCACGCACTGTTGTTGCAAAAAAAAGAGATCTTAAGCAAGGGTGACGCACGCTTTTATGTGAGACGACAATGCAGAATGGGCGTGCGCCATCAGCACCGTTCAAAGACGGGGGTTGTAAACTTGGCTGCATAATTTGAACTTTGAAGTTCCAAACAGTCTATTTTGAAAAATTACAAGAATTAGTAAACAAAACAGGAAATAATAATGTAATAATAATGGACGACTTAAATGGCAAAGTGGGAAAACAAAATGTTGGCCTAGAAAAATGGTTAGGAAAGGAAGGTGAAGAAATAAGAAATGATAGTGGGACAAGGATTATAAACCTGGGCACTGAGAATGAGAAATAGGGAATACTAAATTTACACACAAAGACGTGCATAAGTACACAAGAGAAGAGAGAAGTAGAGGCGAGCGGTCAATTATAGATTATTTCTTAATTAATTCTGGGATATGGACATCAGTCAAGAATATCAAGGTGAAAAGGAGTGCAGAGATTGCAAGTGACCACTATTTAATCAAAATAAACTTAAAAATAGAAAAAGAGATACAACAAAAAACAAAAAGAAAATAATAAAAGAAAAGATTAAAAGTTAAAAACTGAAAGAAGAAAATGTGAAGAAGAGATGCCAAGAATACTTAGAGAAACATAAGAAACGTAAAGCAAATTACCCAAATATAGAAGAAAGATAGAGTGAATATAAGCAAAGCTTAATAAAGGCAGCAAAAGAAAGCTGAGGAGTTACAAAAATAAGCAATAACTCCAAAAAACGAACAGCGTGGTGGACAGTGGAAAAAATACCTAACCGACAGAAAACAAGAAAATTATGATAAGTACAAAGAAAGAAAACTGTAGTCAAAGAGATGGTAAAAAACAGTAAGGACAAATCATGGATAGAATTTGGAAATAAGCTAACAACATCATTTAGCAAAAACCAGAAAATGTTCTACAATATACTTAAAAATATAAAAAAGCCAAAACCAAATATGCTGAAAAATGTAAAGAATAAACATGGAATCATACTGAGAGAAGAAAATGGGGTTATGGAGAGGTGGAAGGAATATTTTGAAAAACTCTTAGAACAAGACGAAGTAGGAGCAGATAAGACAGAACAAAATAACAAAAAACGTGTAATACAAGAACTACATGAACAGACAGAACAGATAAAAGAAAAGGAATTAATAATGCAGTATGCAAAATAAAAATTGGAAAAGCACCAGGCCACGACGAAATACCCGCAGAAATGGTCAATTATATAAATGAGGAGAGACAATGAAAACTATTAGATATCATGAATCAAGCAAAAATAGAAAAGAAAGTTGCACTAGACTGGCAAATAGGTATTATTACGCCATTATATAAAAAAGAGCTTATACCGCAAGACTGAAAGTTACGTAAGGGTAAGAATCACAGCCTTTTGTCGGTAAAATTGGATTGAAGCAGAGGTGCATTATGAGTCCACCACTCTTTAACTTAGTACTAGACGATATGGTAAAAGAATGCAGACAAATTGAAGAAATACAAGGTAAGATACTGGAAGCTAAGAAATATACAAATAACAGAATTATCTTACTCGGATGATCTAGTAATTTTTGGGAAATCAGAAAAACAGCTGCAAGAAAATATAAATATACAGGGTGATCCAAGATTTCGCTCTAGTAAGATAATAGCTTTATGTTAGGAAATAGAAACAAATTGAAAGCGGAAAGCAACATAGTGCGTTTGGAAGCATAACCTAAAAATACTTTGAATTATACAGGGTGTTCGACTTGTTTGTGGCAACATTTTACTTTATTTTTTCAAATGGAACACCCTGTATATTACTTCATTTTTGAATTCCCTATTACATTTAGATTTATTTTTATTAACCATATGTTTGGTTTAAATTGCGCCGTTTTCGAGATATTTAATATTTTTTGAAAAAATTTAGTTTTACATTGTTTTAGAAATTTTGAAATATCTCTGGAACTAAACAGAACGCCAAGATACGGTTTGATCACCGTGTCAAATACGGGTTGCTACATCAATTGTGTTACAAATGACTTTGTTAAAGATTACTATGGTCCCATTATGGATCATTGAAAATAAAGATCTTCAATCATGGATAACTTGATATTTTTAAATAGAACGATATGAAAATTTTTGTATAATCAGACTTAGAATTTAATCTTCTTTCATTTTTATTTAATGGTCTTTGGGTCTATCTGCGGTGATTTAAGCGTTATTTTATAAAAACGCTAAGTTTGTTAATTTAAATAACAACATTTAGTAAAGAGGGCTGTGCTTAGAAACAGTAGTTGCAACTAACATTTGAATTATGCATATGTACATGCACATTATATTTTTTTCTGTATTTTGAACAAAACAAAAGAAAGGGACTCTAGCAATTTTTAACAAAACAGTAGTTACTGCTATATTACATCTTGCAGGTCATCTTACAGGGCCATGACGACCAATTCATCGTCAATACGTATTATTAAGATGGTTTGTAAAGTGACGAATGCACTGGTGCGACGTCGTGTTGAAAAATTAGTGTATTTTTTAAGCACAGCCCTCTGCTTACAAAATACAATACAACAAAATACAATTTTTCAACAATTGGAACAAATAGATAAATTTAAATATCTGAGAGTAATCATAAGCAAGGAAGGAAAATTACAAGATAGAACAAACGAAAGAATTGCAAATACTGGTAAATTACATAACAGCATTAAGAACAATTTACTAAGTGGAAAAGAAGTACCTACGAATGTAAAAGCAGAAATAGAAAAGAAAATTGTAAAACCTACCTTAATCTATGCCTGTAAATCATGGACACTAACATAAAGACAGAAGAAGTGCAGAAATGATATTTTTAAAGAGAATAAAGGGAGAAAACGAAGAAAAAACAAAATTAGAAATCAAGTATTTAGAGAAAAACTGAAAATAAACCTTGTTACAGCAACTATAGAACAAGCATAACTTAGATGGCTCGGGCATGTTTTAAGAGTAGGGGAAGAAAAATTAGTAAGACAGAATATATATGAAACGAAGGAAATTGGAAAAAGAGAAAAGGGAGACCAAAAGAGACGTGGAAGGAAGAAGTGCGAGAAGCGGCAAAGAAAGGAAGATGTAAAAATATTGGCAACAGACAGAAAAAAGTGGAAGGAAATGTGGAAGAAAACGACGGAGAACTCAACTCCAATTTAACTTGACACCGAAAGGTAGAAAAATTCCAGTTTAAGTAAGTAAGTATATTTATTCCATGCAATTTGAAAACTATACATTAAATCCCGCTAGAGGAAAATGCAATGCTTTCATATAAGAAATCTTTAGGCAGTCGAAGGAAACTAAATGCACGCCTTCAGAAAAGAAAAATTAATTGCGGTATGGTAAGAGGAATGGAACATACGGAATTGGAATCTTCAGCTGAGAAGTAAATTTCTTTGTTAGTATTTTTCAGGAAAAACAGTTTCAATTAGATTGAGAATGAATTATGTTAGCTTGGGATTTTCTTTAGTGCAATGAATTTGAAGTATCTTAAGTAAGACAGTGAGAGGCAGTGTCATTCTAATTATTTGAGCGTTTCAAGACCTATTATAATATATCAGTGTCCTCAATTAGACATAGCAGGTGCCATTCGAATTCACAACCAGGCAAGAAAGGCCCCACTTGGACGTTACATAATCAAAACAAAATAGTTACAATTATTTGTAGTTTAATAAAAAAGAAACTTTCAGACTTTGCTGTAGAGTCTTTAAATATATGTTGCAATACTGTATTGTTGTTGCTATGAAATCATTTATGAGGAACAGTAGCTTCCAAACCATCAACCGTAGTAAAATATCATGTAGCGTTGTCAGCTCTAAAACTTTTTAATTGATCATAATTTAGAAACTATGAATTTATGGCAAAAAATGTATTTAGCTTTTTGATTCAGATTTTGATGTAGATTTGCGTGGTGTGCTACGGTACTTTAATGCCCTTTGTTTGATCTACCTGACCTCTTATGATACCAATAGTGTAGCAAATGAACCTTACCTCTTTGATTTTCCGTTGGAATTCTTTAGCTGAACCCAGTCAGATATAAAAAGTTCTAAATTTGCTATTCGTCCTTTTTTATTTGTTATGGTTTATTATGCGTATTGTCGGAGAACCATTCTACCAAGTGAACTAACGTTTGTACGCAAACTTACTAAAAATTATTACAGGGACATGTTCAGTATTTTCTGGTGATGATTTGACATTCTTTAAGATTTATCTGCCTTTATGCGAATTTTAGATTATCAGTTTTTCCTTAACTGCCAGTTAGAAGTGGACAATGATCTTCTCACAGTTGGCCAAATTCAAAATTCAAATCTCCATATGTCAAAACACAGCAAACGAATTTTCATTATATTTATTCGGGTATGTTGAGATGTTTAGTAACCACCACAGAGGATGGTGACGGTCCCTGACTACAAAAACCGAAAAGATTTCCTGTGGTAATCGGTGCAGGATTGAGAGACCGGGAGTAGGGACGCTACTGTCTTTAGAGACCACCAACCCATATATCTAACCTACTCGATTAAATTTTGGTTCATAAGCGTCTGTCGGCATAAAAAGGTATATAAAAATGGGACCAAAAACTTGCATTCTATACTTAATACGTCTGCATACAAAACTAGTGAAACGAGCTTCTTACCTTTTAAGGTTTTGTTGCTACAGGTTACGGCAAAATGACCCTAGAATTAACTGAAACATTTTTTTATTGATAATAGTGAAAGATGAACAAGCCGCATCTGAGTATTTGCAAATAGGAAACTATCATAGGTTTTTCTCGTACAAAAGTTTTACCGTGGAAAACAAATTACTGGTCTATTGTGATAAAAACAGGCGGTGTGCAGTGTTCTTCTATTTTCCATATTAAGCCATTTGGTGCTAGACAGCTTGTGAGTGACATGATCGTACTTTCTAATTCCATAAATTAAACGTAAACACGAATTCTGTACCCTTTGCGGTTTAAATTTGAAAACTTTAGCACTATGTGTTAATGAATGTCGATGAGAGTTCACATAAGCCCCTTTGATACAGTTACTGATCTGAGTCTTGTATTGAAGACTTTTGTCTGCTATTAGAGCAAGATTGCTAACTTGCCCTTTTACTGGTAGGACATCACCGTTAATCTTTAGAAGAAAGTTATCTAAATAAACAACTGCCTGTATCGCTCGCAGAAAAAGAGTGATAGAGTAGAGCTGAGTATCATCAGCGTACATACAAATACGATATGTAGGGACAACGTGTGGAAGGGAACTAGTATAAATGGAAAGTAGGCCCTAAGAAGAAACCTTGAAGAACTTTTTTTGGCATGAAAGATAACTCTGAGTTTATAATTGCGGAAGGAAACAGATGGGATGTGTTTGAGTTTATGTACTAGATTTTGATAGTGTCAAATACTTTAATTAAATCCAGAAAGACTAACACAATGACATCTCCCTGATCTGTATTAAACTATATATCATTAACTACGCTAGATAATGCCGTTACACAACTGTAACTGGATATTATTAAATAAGTTCTTACTTAATTGCACGTCTATCACCCTTTCTGCAATCTTTGACAGTAGAGGTAATAAACTGATCGGTCAAAAGTCTGCACAATTAGATGGATTAGATATTTTTGGAGCAGGAATAACAATAGCTTTTTCCGAAAATGCCAAAAATACCCTACATTTCAGACATGAATTGATAATGTGTGTTAAATAGGGTAGCGTAAAGGGGCAACAAAATGATTTGGTAATTTATAATTATCTTTAGGTAATATACTCATGGCTTTGAGTTCTTTCCAGATTTCCTTATAACTCTTGGTGAACGATATGTACTGAAAATAAACTTCCTTTTCATACTTTATAGCTTGAATAATGAAATTGCAAAGTTATTTGTAATAGTTCTGATGTGTTAGTCATTTTTTGTCATGACTCAACTCATATGACCCTAGTTTGTAAGATCTTTGATGGTTCTTTTTTTGTTAGAATATTTCGAAAAATTGAATTTTGACCACCTTTTTTATTTTCTTTCCGAAATTGTTTTTGTCAAATATCTTAACACCTACTTTTGTGACTGCACAACGAAAACAGCAAACTTGATTGTCAAGTTTGTAAAAAAACAGGAGAAATTCAACCGTTTTAAACCAATTGAAGGTAGCACGATAAACTTAGTGACTACTAACGGTATTTCACACTCTAAACACGAATTCGAAGAAAAAATCGCCAAAATCTATTATAGCCCTCTGCTCGATTGTTTATTGGCGATTAATAAGTTGGATATCGGAAAACTCTTGACACAGAATCTAAAACTGGAAGTTGCGGATATACAGGTTGTATCATAAGAATTTTCGACATTTTGGATATTCTTAATGAAGATTAAGCTTTGAAAAGCTAGTAAGAAAAAATATAATTTTCATAAAAGAGCTATGGCGAATTTAACTTTAAGAAAGATAACAAATAAAATAAAATAATTTTGCAGAAGAAGCTTATGTAGTTGGAAGTTAAATTTTTCCTAAATTCTTCCAGAGTTCAGCAAATAGTATTGAATCTTCCGTGTTGACTGATATTCAATAGTTTCGATAGAAAAATGTATAATTTCAATAAAAGAACGCTAAGTCATAATTTTTTATAGAGCAGGTGTTTGTAGTTAAAACATGTTTAGGGGTAGCAGAATACCGACAGCATTTTAAGTTGTTTCCATCTAGCTATTATTATTTATTATTGAGGGCGTTGACTGCTAAAGCCATTAGTTCTGTTATCCCAAACTCCATTTAGAACACAAAATCTATTATTTCCCCGTTGCTTTACTGCATTACCGGAATAATTCATTTTGTGTGATGGATTTTTCTCTTTTTCTTACAAAACCGTAATTTAAAATAATTAATTAACTTTAACGCAAGATAGTCTACCAAGAAACATATTATTACTAAACGTTTTATTCGTTTGAAGTTATTTATTATTCATTATTTCTTTACTTAGTACATAAATACGCTGTAGTATAAAATATGCACAATAACCAAAATTATTATTATTCAAAACATATTCCTATTGTTAACTCTTTAAAGCTGCGCGTATAAAATACGAAGCTTCCAAATTACTCAACCAACATTAAAATAAGAGGACATGATAATAAGACACCAAAAACATTTCGAAAGCCTTGATCTGATCTGTCAGATTACGAATCCTGATCTTCTTTGTCTGCTTGAAGGCATCTAAACTGACATTATCAAAGTTTGCTTTGACATTCCAAGACGATTACTCTAGAAAGGTAGACTCATGGAAAATGCAAGGCATTATTAAATTCGTTTTTATTGTATTCTGCAAAAAATATCCGTTTGAATAATGTGAAGATTTTACTCAAATTATTGCGTCGATAAACCACAGTTTTAACGTGATAAACAATATTCTATACTTTTTATTATCTTTAGGCTGCTGATGTCAGATTATACGAAACACACACCCCCGGTTTTTGTTATCGCAGGAATGGAGAATGCAGAATACCCCAAATTACTTCTACTAGTGGTTCAGTTGACTTTGAGGTAGGTATCTTTTTAGTGTTTAATTTTTCTTTATTGGTTTCACATTTCATATAACAAATTTTTCTCCAGGATATTCACTCTCTTTTATTTACCGAAGGAGAAGTCGATATCGAGAAAGTGCTGTGTCTTCACCTCTTAACTGCCCATAAAACTGAAACGTTAACGCCACCATCAAGATATCACAGAGCGATTAGTTTTTTGGCGAAAGAACAATCACCATTAGAACGACTAATAGAGAGATCGAGAAAGAAAAGGCAAGAGGATAGTGTCACAAAACTTTTACCTACTTACGTTTTAGGTTCGATTAATTTTCTTTTTTTGTATTTCATTATTACTATTATTATTATCATCCAAATTACATCACGTTTTTATAACAGTTATGAACACACACGTACAGTTGTTTTACAGATCTGAAATGAAGCGTAAAAAACGATTAGCACTATCTTACCGTTGGTTTTGTGTGCATTTAGTAGAGAAATCGAACCGTGCTCTATCTTATCAGAGTAACGTGATGTAAAAAGAAACGTTTTTAACAATTTTAAGTTTTCTTCATAGTTTCTAACGAGCTTAAACGTTTAAAAAGATAAAAGTCTTTTATTTCGAGCTCCCATTTTTCTTTTAACTGAAATAAACATTCTTGAGATTTCTCGAAATGCACTATAAAGAAATCTAAAAGTGTATTTTGTTAATTGTTTAAAAAAATTCCATTTGATAAATAAAAATAGTCTTTCAAAATTAATTTGTAGATGTCAAAACAAAAACATCGAGTGAAACTCCATCAAAGGATGAAAACGACGACGTGCCAATTAGAGATGGAAGACTTGCTGCTCGAGTTATAATTAATGATAAAATTGTACAGTTAGTGCATACAGTAATGTCTGCATTAGAAACGACTAATCCTAATAAAATGAACGAACTTTTAACAATGGTGAAGGATCCTGAAGTTATAAAAGGAATAGTTGAAAAACCGCACATTCAGGAATTTTTGAATCATTTAAATGGACAGATGCTTGTTTCAAGGTAGGTTGCTGTTCTTGTTTATATTAATATTAAATGCAAACAAAAAGGTAGAAAGAATACACCTCAAATCATTTTAACCACAAGTATATGTACATAACAATTTTGTTTAAACTTTGCTTCACAATTAAGTGGTGGCTAATAATTTCTCCTGATTGGTAGGATAGCTGCTTTAATCAAGTGTTTTATCCTAGTGTTTAAGTTTAAGTCGTTCTATCGTATTTTACTTTGTGTAGGGGTGATCAATAGGATCTGGTAAGGATTGACGCTATCTATCAATACTAAGCCAAGACGCCAGAAAAGAGAACTTCAGGGTTGCTTATGTAGACGCAAACTATCACAGACAAAACTGTCTGAATTCGATTGCGATTTTTATTATTTCATTCTTTCTACAGTATGATACCTAACCCATCACATTTCGTCGACAATAACACAGTATCGTATCTCAGATTTATCGATTTTACAGAAGAGCACTGTGAAATATTGAAGTTCTTTAAATAGTCACAACGTCATAAACCAATAAGTCGTTCTCTGTCAGCTTTTCATAGCGAGATGCGGAAATACTTACACAATTGTATACCAGACCCCAGACTGAACCAAAATTTCTTATGTTTTATATATGAAAATGTCAGAAATCACATTTTACGACACTTCGTGTTATGGGTGTCGAATTTATCTAAAGAAGACTTTTCTTGCCTACTGTAGATACTATTTCATTACTATACCTGTGAATTTAAAGAAGTCCAGGAATAAGATGATAGACTAGAGTAATTCCAATAAACTTTTGTCAAAAGATCTTTTATAAATCTCTTTCTTATAGTGCGCACAATGTCACTGAGTGACTATGAATTACTGAGTAGTTGCTCATCAGTTACTTTCTTCGCTAGGGAGTATGCTTTTTTACTTCCTGTAATCCCTTGATGCCTTGGCATACTAACATAATTTTGCTCCGAATAGAGACGTCATTCCATTGACTGGCGCTCATAGATTTGGACAAAACCATCCAATTTCCAATTTTTGGGCAAAGTTCTTGCGCATAGTTTTTCAGAAATAATTTAAACTCTCCTATCTTCGGTTGTAGAGCTGCTCTGCTGACAGTTAATCCTCTAAGGTTTGTATTACAAGGTAGATTACCAACTGTGTTTGTAGACGTAACAGAGAAATGTTTGTTCGTAAGAAATACACCATAGTTTACTAGCGGTATGGACAGTTTAGTCAAAAGAATCTATCCGCCAAATTAGTGTTGGTTGCAGTCTTCTTATACCTTAAGCTTCCTACCTACCTCCATATCCCTAGATCAGCATTACTAAATTTGGGAATCATGATGACTGAAGCTTTTGAGCATCCTAAAGAGCTTCCTGGCGCCGAATATTTTTTACATATTCGCAAAACAGATCAGGTCACTGCTTGGAATGGTTTTAAATTCAACTTGTCGAATAGACCCTATATTCAAAATGTCTTAAGTTTCTCATTCTTGTATTAGTCTTTAAAAACAGTCAACCGTTTAGAGTCAGTCGGTCTTTTGAGTTCGACGGTGCATTTTAGTTTGGCCAAGATTGCTGTTAAGTCCTTAATAACAACTCTTTCTTCTTAAACAAATTAAAATTGCGTAAGAATGAATTATGAGCAGACCAAAAAGTCTTAGAAAATATACAAATTAAAGGGCTTAACAGAAAAGTTCCAAGGTAGAAAAAATAGGAATAAGAAAAGTCAGTTGCTCCGAGGTATAGCCCCTGTTTCATGCAACTTAATACGACTAGCTTTGAATTAATTTACACTGTTCAAAATTCTTGTAATGCCTTTTGACTATCAGTCCCGATACAGGTTTGAGGTTTTCCTACTTACCAACTTTCTCCTTACATGTTCAAATTGTAAGTAGTTCACATTAAAAACCGGCGACAAAGAGACCCGGTTAAACTAGAAATCTAATGCATAAGCATTTTCATACGAGACATTGTGCATGATACTTTCACAAATAGACTTTAAAATAAGTCTCGGTGAGATGCCAGCATTGCAGTAAAGATGCAGATCCCAAATAATCTAAGGAAATATTAATTCATTATTTGCTGTTTTCAATTTTAACCTGCGAATACAAACCCTGAACATCAATGAAAAGGCAATGAAAAGATTACTTATTGCACTAACCTACAGATATTAAATTAAGCATTCATTTAAAACACTGCTATAGAATTCAGTTATGGATTATACGATATTTTGGCCATATCTTGCGACAAATCGGAACGAAACTAAAAAAAGATGGTCAACTCGTTGTGTTGGACAGATCAGGTTATAGTCAGAATGACTACGGGTACCTTCTTTATTCAAAATGTCCAAAATGAGGCGATCTGAAACTGTAACAGTAGTCCTTACGTTTTAGTTAGAATATCAAAATCCAAGAGGAAGAAGAAATTAAGATACTGTCACTGAAGGAGAGGGTTGCGTAAACGAAGCAGTCGTATTTGCATCAGAATTGTTTAGAAGAAATAAAACCAGAAAAACTGCCATGGTTGTACTGTAGCTGCAGGTCTTGATGATGTTATATAACTGGCTGGGTGTTGAGTTGAAGATGGGAGATAAAAATTTTCTTCATCGTGTTTTTCTACTAAATCTGTCATCGATCTATTAATGGTTGGAATATTCCCTCTGGAAATATCTTTCTGTATCCGCCCCAATGAATGATATCAAACTGTACATCCAGCACTAGAAACAAACAAAGGGAACATGAACATCTCAGTAGCATTCAAACATATTTCCACGTAACAAAAGTTCTACGTTTTGCGGAAGATAAACGGTCAACTTGTCTTTTTCCATGCGGAGATAGGCACTTGAAATATTATCTCGTTACCGCCATTATACTAGTCTGGTCAGAAGATAGTTTGTATTTTTAAAGTACTTCGGAGAGCAAGGAGAAAACTATTTAAGGCCATACCTCTGGCAAGTGATGTAAGCTCTGGTGCTTGTTGTTTAACATTGCTTCACCGGTTTTTTGTTTCTCCTCATCAAACTGATTCACTAAACCATTGCAATCTGTTAGTTTAGAAGCCAAGCTTTGTAGCTCAATAGTATGAAACAGACGTACTTCATGGTCCGAATATGTTGCGCTAATTTTTGTGTTGCAGAAAAAACTGGTCTGCATCGTCTTGCTCCTTTTTTCTTCAAGTATTCCCTAAGGTCCACATTTTTCATTTTGTTTACGCTTGCTTTTATGATTGTGTAAAGAACCTAAAGTTTTTTAGAAGATTCACGTTGAAGATACTAAATTGGAATGCTTGGTTGCTTGTATGCTTTTGATTAAATTAATTCTGCTTGTCCAGTGTCTTGAAACAAGCCTGAAGCAACATTTTCTTCAATTTGAAAAGATTCCTTTTTTACGCACAGTGTTTCAGTTCATTTGCTTTGGCCATAAGGTTATCCCCATTAAAGTTTTCAACTTCTTTCAAATTATGTAGCCAGACTCGATATTCTTTGAGGTATGTATAGCTTTTGCATTCTTTCAGATAGTAGTTTCTAGGGAACTTCCACACAGTACGCTACATTGCTCAAAACTCTTATATGTTTCAATGGTACCAACATAGATAAAAGTTTGTGAACACTTGGACATGGCTTTTTCTTCTAGTTTTCTAGTAACGGTTTAGATAAAACAAAGATAGCAATACTATGAGTATGATAGTATATAATTCTACTAATACAGAGAGAGTAGTTTGATCACCCCTAAATTTTGAGTCAGTCTTGGAATGAATGCCTATAGAATATCCTTCGTTTCTGTGTTCACATTAGATTTTTAATCTTTAGATTGCAAAGTGAACCCTTAGCATCTTAGCCATTATCCTACTTCCCGTTTTGTATAGTCACCTTTTCGAACTTATAGCTTTCAGGTTTTATTTTGGGAATATCCGTTAGAGTCTAGCACAAGCAAGAGTACTATCATTCTCCCCACGGTATCTTTTTTTTCCCCACGATATCTTCTTCTTCCACATTCCTACTGTTTTACTCCGTTGCTGCTACTTTTGTCGCTTTAGAGTGACTCTCGCACCATCAAATCTATTAATTACGTGTTTTTCTATTTAAAGAGACAGTTTTTGTTTTTTATCTATTTACTCTATAGCAACTCCAAGATCATATCTGTTTTTAATGTTATTTCTAACCGGCGGAAGAATTTCTCCTAGGATTGCGATGTACCATTCTTTCGTTCTGGCGTTTTCTTATATTAGAACGGAAGTGTTTTTGATTTGATCATCTTTCTTTATCAAACACTCCAGTTTCTAATAAAACTACTAGCGGAGGTAGCAGCAAGATGCATTCTTTCTGCCTTTCATCTTGCTACCAGTCACCTTTGTTGTCGGATTTTGTGTATCATCTTCCATGGAAAGCAGATTAATCCAATCGTTAAATTCATCAGTCTTTTTCTGTTTGCTGTTTCAATTCAATTTAATTCCCCTGTTAGGCTTGCTCTGCTTCTGAAAAGTCCGTGAATGTCACTGTAGCTTGTTTCACCACCTACCTCACCTTTATAGGTCCAAGGCTCTTAGATGAGGACTGCTGCCTTATCATCTTGTAGAGTACTGAGGTCGCTGATTTTCTGTAATAAAGATTTATCTGTATTTCCTTCATTATCAGCTTTTACTCTGCCTATCATTATTCATGTTAAATTCCACCGGCAGAAACTCATTTACTGGTCTAGGGCTAAACATTCAGGAAGATCGCCTGGTATCTAGGACGCTCCATTAGTGACACTCGCGCACCTTCGTGTCCTTTTGCAATGGAATATTGAATGAATGTTGGAAATTTGGGGAGTGTTTTTCGACTCTCCGATTTAGATACACCGAGTTCTATTTTAGCAGCGCCATCGCGTGTGGGGTGCAATCTGAGACCGCATATTGGCAGCAGTGACTGACAATACTCAGCAATCTTGAGAAAGACAGGGCTACAGTGCAAAGCCCTACAATTACCTTCAGGATTGTACGTTTATAGCCGTATGACACAACCCTTGAAGCCTTCACTGCATGAAAATCAGAGACAACTCAAGAATCTACTATTAGGCTGGTTTGACTATGAACTTGTACTGACTTTTTGCTAACTTTTCTAAGGACCAATGTCTGATTATTTTATATCGGGCATTGGTCAAATGCTAGTTGGACTATTTTTCAATATGACTTTAAATTCTTTAGATATTTCATTATTGCACCCTATTAATTTTTGATTTCTTTTTTAGTTGCGAATCCTTTCATTTGACACAACCATTTAAAGCAGTAACAGTTTCATTAGAATTAGAAACACGCTCAGCAGGTCTAGAAAAATTAGTTAACCATATTAGAAAAAATGTACTACAATCTCCAGCACAGAGTACTTGGAAAAACATGTATAATAAATCTCAATCAAGGAGTGGAGAAGAATCCGCCAGTAAGGCAGATCAGCGTAAAAATCCCAAAAAGGATACCGTATCAACAGTATCTAAAGAAGGTAGCAGTGAAAATGAAGATTCTCAATCGTCAAAGAAAAATTTTATTAATAAAAACAAGGAAAGTATAGGAAAACGTCCTAAAACTACTACAGCAGTCAATAAATCATCCAAATCTATCGCTTCTAGACAATCTCTTAATAAGGGTAGCATTAAAAACTCCAACTCAAAAAGAAAATATTTTGATTTTCTTGACGCCGAATCTGAGATAATTCGTTTAACTCTTCCTTCTCAGAAATTTGATGACGATGAAAATGAAACCAAGAGCATCAAAAATGAAACATCTAGAAATAATGCAAAAATTGCAATTAATTCAACAATGAATGAAGTTATCGTCAATAATGCTGAACTTTTTAAAGGTATGGATATTAGGAACGTGTCGAAAATAATAAGGTAAATTTTTAAAGTTATTTTTAATATAATAATACATTCCAACAATCGAGAAACGTAAAACAAACACCTTATATTAACATTATTAACGCTGTACGAACAAGAACTACGTGTTACTTTTAAGAATCAACTCCTAAACAAGTTAATTTCTATTCAGGTCTTAGTTTTTCAAAGAAAAGCGTATCTCTGATCACGATTGGTATGCACAGACATATTTTTAAATTTACATTGGTTCAACAACAACTACGCAAAACGCACTCTGTGAATAATAAAGTTTAAATTTTATGTTACACCCGCCATAAATAACACTGAAATTTAAGCTTGAAAAGAAGAGAAACCTATTTTGTTATGTAAATAATTCTTTTTTCCAGCAATAAAGCAAACGCAGCTTTTAAACGTGATTTAGAATCACTTAAAGAAGAAACAGAAGAGGATACATCAGAATCGCCTCAACCTAAAAACGTTTCTGCACCTCAAGCTGAAACAAAACCAGTAAGGGTATCTATCAAGCAAACCACATGTGCTGCGTGCGTTGAGAAATGGAAGAATCCGTTACCAAAACCGAAAGTATCTAAACTTAGAAAAATATCCATGCCAACTTTAGATCAAAACACTTATAATGAATTTAGAGCTGGAAGCGCACAAAAGTTGTCTCAAATGATTGATGAGGAAATGAAAAAGTTAAAAGCTGGGGAAATCAGAAGATCTTCGAGGGCACATAAAAATAGTAATATACCATCAAATAGGGTTTATAAAAATATGGCGAGAGGGAACTTTATTAATAGACACTCGGTTGACAGTGTGGAATTAGACCAGTTGGATTTAGCTAGGATTGCTCAAGAAATTAAAGAAAAGGAAACTCAGAAGAAATTAACCAAATTTTTAGAAAATAAAATTTAACATTATAGATGTAAGACAAATAAACTTGTAAGATATTCCTTTGATAAAGCACTTTTTACTCTCTGACATTATAGTTAAAGACATCTCCACCAACACTACAAAATAAACTTACTCACAAATGTCTTTTTCTAACTATATATTACCTATGTAGATGGAAATTCATGATTTACTTAACGGGTCAACAATAAGTATTTTGCTCAAGATCTAATTATAATTTATGATGATTTATATATTAAGAATTTTTTTGGAAAACTGCTAGTTTCCCTTTCTGTGCTCAATATGCCGTAATATTGATTTTCTGATATAAATAAAGTCGAGTTTGAAATTCTCTGCTTTCTTCAATATTTTGTTTTAACTTAAATTTCTCTTAAGGCTTTAATTAAAATTATTTAGTTTTCAATATAACTTCTAACAAAATATTAGTTCACTGATGATTTTATTAATTTGGGGCAAATGAGGTTGACTGAAAACGAAACTTGAATTGAAATCAATTAATAAAATTTGAAAAACTTTAACAGCATTTTACAAACAGTAAAAAACACAGAATACTCATACAGTTTGCAAAGAAGAAAGTTTACCTTAAAGAAATATTAACAATTGCTTAGAATAACCTGAAGGAAATATCTAAATCAGCAAGGAGTTAATTTTTTAACTGCGCGTCACTGAATCTACCGATCGTAATGAAATTTGGTATGTTGGCTTGTGGGGTTAAAATGATGTTTTTTTCTGAAATATCGATGAAATTAATAATTTAAAACATAGAGTTTTACACCTACACCTCTCTTTGGAGGTCTAGAACTGCTTTTATGAACAAAATTCTAAACTACTACTACTGCTGCTACCATTTAAAACTTCACTTCTTCTGCGAGACAATCAAGAAAATTAAACTTTTTTGAATTCTTGAAAGATTGTCACTAATCTCATCACGGGTAAAGTAAATCTCACTGCCATGGAAATGAAACAAATTCTTTTAAGCTGGTTATTCCAACAGTACTCTTTTACTCGTGTAGAAGTTTTGTACTTACTGTAAGCTTACTGTAACGTTCTCAACAATTTTTACTAAAATAAGCAAAAAGACTTTTAGCGAATGATTTAATTTAAATTGAACAAAACATAAGAATAATACAAATGCTAAGAAACTCAATCAATTAATCGTGTGTTTAAAATATCTTCCGTTACCCTTCGTAGAAGGGACGTTCTTACATTTGGAAAAATGTTTGAAGTTTGCCGAGTTTCTTGGGATACATCCAATATTCTGTTCCATAGGTATGCGATTATTATGATTAGAGCATCATTACCTTGACCAATCCACCTACCAGCGAAATCTTCATTTAAATGATTCCTAACTAAAACGGTGAAATGCAGAAGGGCCACATCGTGCATGAAGATCATTTGATGGCGTACTGCTAAAGCTATGTCGTCTAAGAAATCCGGTAGTTTAGTTTGCAGAAACTCCAAATCTGGCAGTTGAATCTTGCTAGTAGCACAACCGGGCCAATTAAAGCATCTTCAATAATTCCAGCCCAAACATTAATAAAAAATTACCGCTGAAAGGAACTTGGTTGGACTTCGTGAGGATTTTCATCACTTCACACATGAAAAATGAACATTAATAACACCATTTTTGTAAAACATGACTCATCCGTAAACAAAATTAATGAGCCATTCGCAGAATTCCATTTGAAAAGCATGATCTTCTTCCTGCAAACCTTGAACGGGCTAAAGGTTATAAGGCTGCTGCTCCTGCAATACTTGATGAACGATGCCAAATCGCTTTGCCAGACTAAGAAGTTTGCTTGGAATTCTCTTCTATAGCATGCAGAATTTGTTTCTTGTCTCCAACATCTAACTGACGGGACCAACCAGAATTACCAACAACTTTTTCAACTGTTCCGAATTTCCTCAATCTCTGACCCAACGCAACAAAAGTGGTATGATGAGAAGTACGCCTATTTGGTAATCTACGTTCTTGCTACAGCTCAACAATTCATTCGACACTTTCCCAATATTAAATGCATGTCCGCATATTCGTCATATAAATATTCCATGATTTAAAATCAGAAAAAGGACAAAAACCAAAAAAGACAAAACACCAAGAAAATGAAAAATTAGAATGAAAACGATTTAATAATCGGCAAAGCTTAACAAAACTACAAATTCGCAAATCGTACAAACAATAAAACAAAAGTAAACAATGAAATAAAACAAATTTCCATGGCAATGCGATTTACCTTGCCCGTGACGAGATTAGTAACAATCGATCAAGCATTCAAAAAAGCTTAATTTTCTCGAAAGCGGTTGAATTTACGAAACAATTGCAAGAGGTAGATTGTCTGGTAGAAGAAGTGAACTTTTAAATAATAGTACTCAAATTTTAAAATTTTGCCTAGACCTGTATGACACTATGAAGAATTTTATAAAAATTTAGAAATAGATTTTTGCCAAATTTCTGTACACAATTTTTGGTATACTGTTGCAGCCGGCTTGTACAACATTTTTTTAGGCATTTTTATGCAGCTGTTTTGTTTAACCTTTGGTTCAGCTTGTCTCAGCTAATTTCGATGTACGCATGAGTTGCGTGCGCAGTTTCTCGCACAAAATTTCTACATTTTAGAACATGTTCTAAAACTTTTTTGCTCAATGAAATTTCTACAAAAATTTCTATACAAATGCAACAATCAAAAATTTTTTAAAAAGTAATTTCTATGAAATTTATCAGAGAATTTTTCATAGTGTCAAACAGGTCTTATAGCAGCAGTTCTAGACGTTCAAAGAGAGGTGTGCCTGTAAAACTCTGAGTTCCAAATTATGAATTTCATCGATATTTCAGGAAAAAGATCATGTTACCCCACAAGCCA
>VTPC01003495.1:0-10996 GCA_011009095.1 Ignelater luminosus | reverse complement strand
GTGTATACTGATGTATATTTCATTTCTACATACCAATTTGTTTTGTACATAAAACATTTATAAAATGTACGATTTCCTCAAAAAATAACAAATATATACTGAACAGAAAATAATTACATTGCAATACACATTAGCAATAAATATAACAAAATAAAATATATGTATCATGTTCCTCTTTAAAATATTTAATTTTTATTAACAAGCAATGCCACGTTTATAGTTTACCACAGACATGTGTGTACCTTAATTTAGAAAAGTATAAATATATCAAGACCAGCCACACCTCTGAAATACAATTAACTCTTCAAATTAACTAGTTAATATGAACACATATTCAGACATATCTTGATTCACTTTCATATAACCCTCATTTTTTTCTTTTATTAGAGTATTAGGTTGCTTTAATATTGTGGTTATAAATTCTTGAATTGTTATATACTATAAAAACCAAGAGTTTCTTCTAATATAAGTAAGTACTGGACCCGACAAGAAAAGAAACTCTTGGAAAGGTACACAGTTCAACACAACAGTTATGTGATTAATAATAATAATAATAATAATTTGTATTACATAGAATTTAATATACAACCATTTGGCATTTTATTATGGATGTTAACTACACATTGCAAAATACCAATTTACAATTGCTGCAATAAACAGCAGAACACTTATATTAAGGAATGTATGCAATTAACCGAAAGTACAACAGCTGTTTGTCTTACGTGCCGTTTTATAAAAAGCCTTTGATTGAATACTTAGGCCTTCTGATTTCGCAACCAGATCATCCAATCTTTCACCTCTTTCCAAAACTGCTTCTATTGTATTATGCTGGAAAAATAAATATTAGTAATATAATAGTTATAAAGTAGAAAACACAATTAATCTCTATATGTCATATTAGAGTATAAAAATTTCTTTGGCATACATTGGTAACTAACATTTCTATTGCATGATCTATCAATATCCCTTTAATTTCTTATAAATAGTAATACACAACAACATAATGAGTATTATATTTTTTAATATGCAGCTAATAAAAAAGCCTAGATTTTCTCAAGGATCTAATTCTCTAGTTTTACACAGTCTTAACCTTTAAATAATTAGATATTGTCAAGAAACAGTCTGTTGTAAATTAAATGCAAACTGAAGAGTTTAATCACATATAATAATAACTGTACTCATTTACCATAATGGTGTCAGTGTTATCTATATCAAATTCATTCTTGTATCTCTTAGTACCTACTTAACATTTGTCATTTGTGTTGAAAAATAATTAAAGCAATTAACTATCAAAAAATCAATTCAAATGAACTTTTACCAGTTTAAAAGTAGAAGAGAAAGCTAGCTATGCGAAAACCATGAATAATTTGCATCAATGTGAAACTTTGCAAGTAACAAAAAAAAATAGTAATAAGAACTAGTAGTATCTATGTACTTACCAAAATTATTTTAGTCTCATCTAAGTCAGACTGTATCTTGGTCATAGCATCAGCTTCTTGTGGATTTTGATACTTAGCTAAATACACATTTAGTTGAGAAAATGACACATCTCTTTCTGTTATTTCGGGCCAGCTGGATGCAGGCACTACTTGTGAAAATTCGTCAAGTACTTTTGTTATTAATGTATGTGATACTCTAGATGGATATTCATGGTCCGAAATAACAACTCCGGCTAGATTATCTCTTCGAACGTAAACATGGCACATATATTCTAAAATATAACAATATGGCACTATATTATATTTTAATAAAGTCACAAACATCATACCGCCTTCTTTAACGGACTGTCTTGACGCTGATATCGTTCGTTCTGTGATGGTTTTACTAACAAAAGCCATAAATTCTTGAACTGAACCTCGTTGAAAAAAGCTAAAACCCTGTAAATCGTATGCTGCTTTTAAGCATGTTGCGTTCGTTTGTCCTTTGTATAGGATACTCATGCAATATAACTTGACCATTGTAGTAAAGACTTCTTTTTTAAAAAATAATCTTTGCTCTGGTCTCGACACAGAAGACCATTCACAATAATCGCGTTATTGGTACATTTACATATCTACAAATAGAGATATTGAATTTGAATAACATCCTTACTTAAAATACTTACAAAATATAAGGGTTGACGTAATTAATTACTGGTTATTAAGGTTCAGATTTAAAAAAATCAACACAAACTAATTAAAACACAAAACGTCAAATTTTTAATGACATATCTTTAGAACGGATGAGAAATATTTTCTAATGTACAAAATTCTCGTCATACCAAATTCCTAGATCACCAAGATTCTAATGCACGATCAAGTTTTTGGAGAATTGTTAATAAGTAATTTATTATAAGAATTTAATAAATAATTTCCTTTCAAGTGAAATGGCATTACCAGCATTATCTGGAATTTGCAGGATAAAAGAAGAGTAAGTTATACTTACCGGTTATTCCTTGTGTACATGTAGTAAAACCTAACCTAATCCATGTATCCCATGTGGGTTGTTTAAGGTATATCATTGAAGAACATATAAGTGAATTGAATTTAGATTGTGTATCTGAAAAAGACAAAGAAAAGCTAAGAAATGAGGAGTCTAATAATAAAAAAGATGAACCACCAGAAAAAAAGCAACGGCTTTCAAAAGCGGAGAAGAAGAAATTACGAGGACAAAATAAAGCACGACCTGTAACTTTTAAAAGAAATAAAGAAGTAGAGTTATGTAATACTTTAATAAACTTAAAAGACGGAGAGGAATATCCAAACTGCACTAAGAAAAACTGTACATTTATGCATGATATTCAGGAGTATTTAAAAACTAAACCTAAAGATATCGGTAGCGTAAATATAATATAACATTCTTCTTGGATTAAATTTTGGTTTTTAGGTGAAGAATGTTATAATTTTGAAACGGCAGGTTTTTGCAGTCGTGGATTGACTTGTAGGTTTGGTAAAGCACATATTACAACAGAGGGTAGAAATGTTATTAACGAAGAAAAACAAAAAGCATTTATGAATATTGGCTTGCATACTATCAATAATCTTTCATATGATTTGCAGAGTTCATTGCGAAAGCGACGATATGATTTTAGTTTAGCTGAAGCAGTTGTAAAGTACAATGATAAGCAAAAGACCAATGTAAGTAATGTCTGATTTTATAATTACCTCTAGATTAAATTTAGAGCTTGTAAATTTAAATTTCTTGGTTTCTGTAGAACTGTTGACTTCAAATTTTGTGAAAATGAGGTTATGCTGATATATGATTAATAATTGATAACTTGATCAGTTCGTACTAACCATAAAAATAATTTTGAATTTTTGTTTTAAGAAAAAAGAAGCGACAGAGAATTCTTCATCTGAAATATTATCTGTAGTAGTAAAAGAAGATGAACCATTAAAAATAGAAACAAAACCACAAATACTGTCTGGTACAGTCACTGATGAGGATATTATAAAATTAATACATAGAGAGAAACGCAAAATCAATTGGAAGGATAAACTGTTTTTAAGTCCTTTAACTACAGTAGGAAATCTACCTTTTAGACGAATATGTAAAGAATATGGAGCGGATATAACTTGTGGTGAAATGGCTATGTGCTCATCTTTATTGCAGGGAGCTCCACAAGAATGGGCTTTGGTAAAAAGACACCATACAGAGAACATCTTCGGGGTGCAGTTGTGTGCTAATAATCCTCATATTTTAACAAAATGTGGGCAGTTATTAGAAAAAGAAGTTGATATTGACTTTATTGATTTAAACTTAGGATGTCCAATTGAACTAGTATATAGAGAAGGAGCAGGGTGTGGTTTATTGAGACGTCCAAGAGTTTTAGAAGCTTGTGTACGTAGTTTAAGTAATGTGTTAACTATACCTCTTACTGTGAAAACACGAACAGGTGTTTATAGTAATGAAAGTATAGCTCATAATTTGGTAAGAATTTGTAGGTATAGTTTAAATGAATAATAGTCTTGATTGTGCTCAATTTTTATGTAGGTATCAAAATTCAGAGATTGGGGAGCAAGTCTAGTAACAATACATGGCAGATCACGAGAACAACGTTACACTAAATTGGCTGATTGGACATATATAAGGCAGTGTGCTGAGGCAGCTGCACCTTTACCTGTTCTAGGAAATGGTGATATATTAAGTTATGATGATTATAAAGCAGCCGTTGAAAGCTGCCCCGAATTAACAGGAGTTATGATTGGAAGGGGAGCTCTTATAAAACCATGGATATTTACAGAAATTAAAGAACAAAAACTGTGGGACATCTCTAGTTCTGAAAGATTTGATATTGTAAAGAAATATGTAAATTATGGTTTAGAACATTGGGGTTCTGATACCAAAGGTGTAGAAAATACAAGACGGTTCTTATTGGAGTGGTTATCATTTTTATACAGATATGTACCAGTAGGAATTCTAGAAAATCCACCTCAAAAAATTAATGGAAGACCATCTCGTTATAGAGGAAGGAATGATTTAGAGACGTTGATGGCTTCTCCATCTGCATCAGACTGGATTAAAATAAGTGAAATGTTGCTAGGACCTGTTCCGGATGGATTTCAATTTTTACCCAAGCATAAAGCTAATTCATATAATTATGAAAACAAATAAAAATGTTATAAAATCTTTAATTTTATAATTATACAATTATTGAATAAAACAATTACTGATAGAAAATTAATAACAATTATTTTATAGGTTATAAATTAATAAATTCAACATAACTCAAACAAAATCAAATTTCACTTTCACAATCATTGACAATAATGTGTTAATGTCAGTCTTGCAGTAATATTCATAGCTTGCAATTCTGTAAGCAACAATTTGCAAGCATATGGCATGGTTATAGTGGAAACATGACCTGAACTTTTACAGCTATTACACCATCCGCAGTAACCTAGTCTTCCACAATTATTGCAGACATCAACTTCGCATTGATCGCTTGATACCATCAATCTTTCCACTAACATCATACTAAAAGAAAAAATGAAATTTACTTTTTAGTATTGGAATAAAACAATTTTAAGATTATTACCTTGCACCATATCCAATAAGACAATCACGTTCCATTTCACCTAATCGTAATCCTCCATCCCTACTTCTACCTTCTGTTGGTTGTCTTGTTAAAACTGCTCTAGGCCCACGACCTCTATAATGAAAGTTCTTACAAACTGTAACTAACAATAAATTGAAAAAAAACAAACCTTGCATGCATTTTATCCTGAACCATGTGTTTTAATTTTTGATAGTACACAGGCCCGGAATAGATATATGCCTCTAGAGGTTCACCAGTAATTCCTGAATAAAATATATCTTTTCCTTGATAATTGAAACCATGCTTCATTAATTCTTCACTCACATCTTGTACCTTGGAACCTCCAAATGCTGTTCCGTAATGAAATTTACCTACAAAGCAATTTTAAATGTGTACTTAATACATTTTTCATGGTTTTACAACACAATTCACCTTCAACAAGTCCTGCTTTCCCAGCTAAAAGTTCTATTAACTTTCCAACTGTCATACGAGATGGAAAACCATGAGGATTCATAATTATGTCTGGGCAAACGCCATATTCATTAAAAGGCATGTCTTCCTGCTCCACAACTAATCCTAGAATAACAAAATATATTAGATATACAAAAACAAAAGAAATACAAAATAGAGTAACATACCAACAACACCTTTTTGGCCGTGTCTTGAGCTAAATTTATCTCCGATTTCAGGTCTTCTAGTTTGTCGTAATAAAATTTTTATAAGACCAGAATCTTCTTCATTCGTGGAAACCATCACTTTTTCAATATAACTTGGTTCTACATTTCTATAAGATGCAGATACATCTTTATATTCAACATTACTAGTACCTGCCCACGTACCAGGAACTGCAGAAGATACTGGTGCAGATTTATTCACAAGGACCTATTATTAAAAATGAATCTCTTTAAATAATAAACTCATTAATCGCAAGAAGTCTTGAAAATACCTGTCTATTTTCAACCATTTCGCCTGGAGCAACAATTCCATCTGAATCCAAAATGCTGTGTTTCCATACTACTTTATTGGATGTTGGATCGACTAATGGACCTTGGACTCGGTCAAATGTTTGATTAGCGTAGCGTTTTAGTACACATTTTGAATTTCTATAAACTAAACAACGACCAAAGCCTCTATCTACTGATGCTTTGTTAATAATTAAAGCATCTTCTATATCATAACCGCTATAACTCATTACTGCTACTGTTGCGTTTTGACCAGCAGGCAATTTATCAAAATTAATAAGTTCTATGGTTTTAGTTTTTACAATTGGTGCTTGTGGATGAACTAAACTATATAAGAGGGTATCTATACGATTTCTTTGATTATAGCCAATAGTACCTACATAAAATCAAAAGATTATAAACAGTGGCAAAACTAATCAATATCAAATCTTACCCATTGCTTGTTTACCCATAGCACATTGGTAAGTATTTCTTGGAGACTGATTATGATGAGGATACGGAATGAGTCCTGCACATACACCTAATAATGTAAAAGTTGAAATTTCCAAATGTGTCGTTTGTGGTGTTATGTCACGTTCATAACATGCAATAAAACTATCATTTTCTTCATTTACATCGAGGAACTCAATTAGACCTGCAGTAAATACCAATATGACTTATCTCTTTATAAATGCTAGACTTATTACCATACCATGGTGTAAAAAGTCTTCAAAACTTCTTAGAACCCCAATTCCTTTCTCCATTTCATTTATATGTGTCGATGTAACAAGGGGTACACCATTTTCAACTATAATGTATGGTCTACATAAACGTCCTCCATCTGAACTAATATAAATACATCTTTGGCTTTTGTTTAAATAAATTGATGTATACTGAGATATTTTTCCCGCCCTACGCCACATTCGAAATGAATCTAGTAAATACTTATATTGCTTGACTACACCCAAAATATTACCTAAAATATGAATTTATATTATTGTCACCTTCAAAATATTAATAATAATATTACCATTCAAAAACACAATGTAGTGTGTAGGAGAATGTAACGCTTCACCTCCAACAAAAGTTACCTTTTGTACACCTGTGTTTGTGGCCAAGCGAATTAAAGGATACTCATCAGCTTCAGTTGTTATGTGTGTCATTAATGCAAGATTCTTAACTAAACCACAAGCCTAAAAAATAAACTATTCATTTATCCACTTAAAAGAAATCATTCATTTCACTCACTTCTCCTTCAGGTGTGTCACTTGGACATAGCATACCCCATTGACTTGGTTGCAAAGATCGTGGCCCCGATACTTTTCTAGTTTTTTCAAACTGAGAATTTATACGTGTCATCATACCTAAGGCAGATATGTAACTCAACCTGGATAAAACTTGTGTAACACCTTGCCTTTCCATTCTAAAACGTTTAATAGTCCAATTTCCCTACAAAAATGAATCGTGCATTTAGTAAAAATTTAAGTGTTATAGTATTTTTCTCACTTACTGTTGATATAGCAAACACAAGACAATTAGTTATAAGATCAGATCTCATATAGTTAATAACATCAAATTGAGTAGCTCTTATTTTTGGAATATTTTTTTTCTGCAGTTGATTTCAATTCCCAGTTGAAACGTTTGAAAACATCTTCAAACATTAGTGAAAGAAGAGAGCCAGCCAATTCTAAACGTTTGTTTCCATAATAATCCCTATCATCTATAGCTTTCCTACTGCTTTGAGCATCCATTACTCTTCTTACCTAAACAAAGAGAATCATTAACAATACAGCTGACAAGAAAAAACCAATAAAATGTACCATCAAAGCTAAATAAATAGCTTTAGTTTGAAAGTCGAATTGCTCAACAGGAACATGTGCCAAGACTGTAGTGGCTAATAAATCTCGAGCTTCATCAACAGGCGTCTTAACTTTACTAGCTGCTGTAACAAAACGCTTAGCAACTAATTTTGTTCCCAAATGTTTCAAGGCAGCTTCTTGTGTATAAATTTCCAAGTTATGACATTCTTCAAGGGTTGGTGTAAATTTACTCAAATCATGAGGGCAAACATATTGACATATTTCTTGGTCGCTTGCTAGACCCATTGCTTTAAATATTATGGAAACAGCAATAGGCTAAAAGTTTAAAACAAATATAAAAATTCATAAAACAATAGAAAAGTAACATACATCTGTGAAACTATTGTGAGACATATAATATTTATTTCCTTTAAAAAAGACTATTGTTCTTGATTTCTTCTCGTGCGTTGAACTTGTTACTTGACATTGAATTCCAAACTTTGATTCTTCAACAATCATTCTATTTTTCAACAATTGTTCTTGGATTAAAATAACTTTTTCTTGTCCTTTGACAACAAAATAACCTCCAGGATCAAGAGGACATTCATTCATTTTTGCTAATTCATATTCTGATTTATTTGTTAAGACACAATTTGATGAACGCAACATTATAGGCATTCTGAAATGTATAAATACAAACTAGTGGTAAGATATAAATACCTCTTACAAACCTTCCTATCAAGAGACCAGTTTTCGATACCCTTTGATTGCCTTTGATATATTCTATATCAACAGTAATAGGTGCTGAATAAGTCATATCACGCAATCTACATTCATGTGGTGTAACTGATTTGCTTATGTTAAATCCCTCATCAACATCAGGAGTACCGACATATACATTGGTGTACCTAGATTTGTGCAATAAAATATATTAAACGTTTCTACTAAGTACTTGAATTTCATAAACTTACTTAAGATAAAATAATGGATCGGCATCACATGTAACTTTAGCATTAGCTTCTACAATTTTTTTAATTTCTACATTTATAAAATAATTAAATGAATCTATATGTTGCTTTACAAGCCCCTTAACTTTTAAAAATGCAGGCACTAATTTCCATTTTTCCTAAAAGTAAGTAAAGTACCGCATTTATGAATTTAGTAAAAGTAAACAAATAATCGACTTACTTCAATTTCTTTAATGGGCTTGCTATAAAGTACAGGATCACCAAATTCTTCTTTAACGGTTGGTTTTACATCTGAATATTCGCCCATATTTATAATTATTATAATTCAATTTTTCGTATTTTCATTTCATATTTTGTAGGTTGTTGTAGGTTATGAATGAACGAACCGTATGTTATACTCTTGGTTAGGCTCGTTCTACTACTGACGTTTTAAGCAGGGTTGCCAGACGTTCAGACTAAAAATTCCGTACCAACGCTTCCGAAATTACCGTATCTTTTTATTTAGTTAAATTTCCTTGCAAATAAGGAAGCAAATACAGTCCGTATACGGTAACTCGGTTTGTGAGGTTAGTAAGTTGTGGCGTGTACTTCGAGCATGTACAATTTGACGATATTTTCATTATTACTAATTTATTAATAATAAATGAATAAATTGAAAACGTGTTTTTTAAATAATCACATCCATTTAGATCGTCAGGTTATGTTAGGTTGCATTAACGTTGGTATGTCATTGGTTGTTTGCTCAAACTCTTTAAGGTAGAAAGCGTAGAAGACAGACATTCTTTGTATCGACCAGTTTAACAAATATAATTCAGACAGACTCTGTCGACCTTGATCGACCGTTTTATTTTTAAATACATACGTTTATCATTATAATACATAACCTCAAGCAAGAATAATCACTTTCTACCTCTTTTGATCATAATAATGAGTGATAGTGAATCAGAAGAAACTATTTTAATGTATTTGTTACGCCGCAGAATTTTTCAGCTTGTTTTAAATTGCGAGTACACTTAGTTATTAGTTTTCAGTTTCTTCTTCTCCTTCACACTTTTTTATTCCTTTTATTTCTTTTTCTCAATCTACTTTTAAGCGATAAACAATAACGAACGTAACCTCAACGTATATCGTCCGCGTCAACCACAGCGATCAAATTTCAAACCAATTCGTATTTTTACACTGGTCGCAGACGATCGAGCTGGACGACCTATGCACGATGCAGTGTGATGCTATTCATTTATTTAAGGCTGATTTATAAAGACGCAATCGTAGTCACTGACATTGCCGCTGTCGTAATATGAGGCTGGTGTATTTATAAAAGTCGCAAAGCGTTGCGGCAACCTTAAAGTGACCTTTGATTATAACCTCAAAGCTAGAATTTGAATTGTTTTTAGAAATGATGTTCAATAATATCCTATTATTCACTTATTAATAAAGATTATCATTACAATAGGTAGATACTAAAATAAAACAGATATAACCTCGCATCTTGAGTGGGAGTTCATCCAAGTGAACTAAAAGTGTGCGTATAAACTACTTTTGGTAAATTTGCTATTGGCAACATGGTTTTTGATTTGACCTTGAGCAACCGCTGTCGCTGAAGTTCAACCCTCGCAGGTTCAGCAGGGTTCAGCGTGTTGTGTTGCGACGCGCGAGATTTTATAAATTAGTGCATATGGTTACATGCATTTAGTTTCAGCGGCAACGTCAGCGACTGCGACTGCGTCTTTTATAAATCAGCCTTAACCCTCGCAGGTTCAGTGTGTTGCGTTGCGACCTTAGATCATATATACTCCGTAGATAAAGCCTTCTGCATTTAGCTAGCGCATTTGGTTTGTGCCAACATTCAGTCATTGTAGCGCATGCGCAATAAATAAATCTCGTAACTTCAAAAATCACTGACGTACTTACGCAAATTTCCAACAGGGGCAATATAAATATGTCAAAAGGCAGCATTAATGTTATTTTTATTTATCCTTTGATCTATAAATTATTGTATGACCCAGGAACAAAGAAAAATAAATTTAGAATACAAATAAAATAGTTATTCATCAATTAAAAAATATAAAATACAGAATTAAAAGTAGAAAAATATTTATAATGAAAACCCCAAGTGAAAATATGATTTTCTTTGATTTACAAGACTGTATAGGCCCTGCAGTATATGGAATACTAACTAAACAAGACTTCGGGTCATTTTATGTTGCATTTTTTAGTTCTACGAATTTTACTAATCAAGTTCAAATTCAAAAACTCAAAACATGAATTTAA
>VTPC01003492.1:0-34665 GCA_011009095.1 Ignelater luminosus | reverse complement strand
CGGTAATTGTTAATCAAGGAATAATTGAAATATTTAATAATTTCCAATTATGCACAGTCAATAAAAGGAAACGCAAAAAAAATTCAGCTACTAAGCGCAGGTAAGATGCAAATTTTTTTACATTTTAATGCTTAACTAGCATATAATAATAATCTACTGATTTTAGTATATGGTCCAAATAAGAATAGTACCTTTGGAGAAGCTTCCGTAGTGACTTAATGGTTACCAAATAACAAAAAAAAATAGAAACGCATGCAAACCAAGCTTCTTTAATTATTTTTAGATTAGAAGAAAGTCGGATATAAGTAGCCTGTATGGTTTAAGATACGCTACCGAAAATTATGGTTTATCAGATACTTTAAGTAGCAGCTACTACCGAAGAGTTTACACAACCGAACTTCGTATACCAAGCGGATTTATTATAGAATATTACGTTTAAGTAAATAACTATACGCATAAATTGTAAATTGTAATTATTACAAAATGTACTATTTATTTAGTGTATACCTAATTGATAATAAAGATATACTAAAGAAGATGTTTGGTTTTTCTAATTTGATTTAAACAGGAAATGAAGTAAATCTATACTATCGATAAAACTTATCTGTCTGCCGTGGTTACATCGTTGAATCCCGTTTGAAATTGCCTCTTCTCTGACCTTAGCTTTTTAAATCTTGACTGGCCCTCTTTCAAACACCTAGAATTTAATTACAAACAATGGAAATATTAGCAACTAAAAAAAAGATACTTTACAACTATTTCCTTTAACTTACTTCAAACTGACACGGTGTAAGAAGAAATGAAGGAAGTAACAATTGAATAAATCCTCGTCTACAAGAGTCTCGTTCAAGACTAAGAGACTTAATTTCACAGAACTACTTAATATCTTCACATACAATTATATTCCACAATTGTAGAATAAAGTCAACAATGCTTTAATGAAACAGCAAACATTTTGCAAACACTTGATTCAAAGTAAAAATATACAATAAAAGATATGACTTGACAAGCTAACTTGAATAGAATAGAGAAAATACTATCTTAGAACTATGAATAGACGCCTATCGCTTAAACAAAGATAAAAATATACGAAAGAAAATAAAAGTTAATTCTTTAAAAAATATTAAAATGTACGAGGCGCCTTCAATAAAAATTATATTCAATTAATTATTTAAAAATTCCTATTAATAAGAAATTCAATCGTTACAATCTCTATGATTTTTAAAACAAATTATGCAATGAGCATTTAATGAAATATTTCTGTGTCCCTTTCCTTGATGACAAATGCTTTGTATAATGAAAAGAAACCGCTAAGATTTCTGCGATGACATCCTTTAGTAAATATATCCACTACAGATGCATTTGATTCCCTCATTAAATCATCGATAATAATTAAACTTGAGTTGCATTCAACAAACAATTGCTTGTCTGGAAGTCCTTGTTGCAATACTTGCAATTACAATATTTGTATTTTAAAATTTCTAATTTCCTATGAGAGCTGTTTGACACTATGCTAAATTCTATGGAAATTTTACAAAGAATTTTTGCCAAAATGTCTTTGGAAATAATTACAGCTGTTTGCAGTGACCTTTAATACGACTCGTAAACATAACCTCAAATAATAGGGAAGCAAGCAGACGTGCAGACGATTGGTTTGCGCATGGACGGACGCTCTTATGTTTACTGCGCATTTTCTGCAAGAAATTTACCAATTTTTAGAACCTTTTCTATAAAGATTTCGTTGCCAAAAATCTCTACAAAAATTTTTATGTAAACTCCATTTGTAACGACCTAAGATTTAAAAAAAAATTAATTTGTACAAGTTTATAGAAAATGTAGCATAGTGTCAAACGGCTCAATATACAAAATTTTACCGAAATTATGTCTGCAATATCTCGAGACAGCAACGAGTCTTTGGTTGCAAGAAAATAAGCTTTCAAAACAATATAACAAAATTTACGAAAACCAATTCTAACTTTATACCGTTAGCTTCCCTTGCAAGAACAATAGTAATATTTTTCTGGAAGGTCTTCTAGATTCTTTTACCTATTTTTTGCTTCGTAGTCTTTTTCAGTTCGTATACAAATACCATAAATTGTGCTTCTTGGAGTTTTCATTGAAACAGTGTATCTAACAGGATGTAGAGGTATTTTTTGTTCTTATGAGTATCATAAAATTTAGCAGCGCTGATTTTCATTTAAAGACTCCATACTGATTAAAAGCAAAACTAGATTAACCAAATTAATAATCACAACAAATTCCGGTTTGTTCTTTTGACGGCCATTTTGATCATGTTTCCGAGGTGATATCAAAAAAATAGTTTTTGATGTAGAATCGAAATCTGAAGTCAAAGTTTCAAAATTTAAAAAAAATGCAGACGGACAGACAGACTTCTCAAATTCAGTAGCGACTCCTTTCGGAGTTCGTTGAAAATATGTTGGGAATAGCTTTAACTAACTGACAGTTGCAATTGTTCTGCACGTCCTTTTAGCGTTTAAACAGATAATCTTTTGTCCGAATTTTTTGTGCATACACCCATAGAACTTATACTCAATTTATCTTAATCAAACAGTTATCGACCTTCAAAGCTGCATAGAGACACGTTAAGTTTTTCGCGGCACATGATTTGGCATCTATTGTGCTTCAAATTCTAGCCTTGCGCCTAAAAAGTAGCGGGACGATCACTATTAGGTATAGTTAGTCTTGACCGATTAAGCGCTTTAATGAATAAATAATTAAGAATTTCATTTATCCGTGTTTTGACTGATATCGAGTTGCCATTACTGGCAACACAGATAATGCCTTTTTTGTTTTATAATGACCGCAACAACACGAAGTGGCATTAAGTACGTCTATTCTATAACTAAATATTTTTCTTCTATTTAAGTGTATTACAGTTTAAGGGGCGAAAAATGCTGTTAAACTTTTTGTACCCACCTCTAGATGGCTAGGTATATCACCACCTATTGTGCAGTACGTTTTTGGGTTACACTTACAACATTGTAATTGTTCCTCTATTCATATTAATTTATCTATGCTTCGTTTTTGTTATCTTCAGTTTTATAGTTCTTTGGTATATTCTCAGTCTAATCTAAATCATCTTTAGAAATCATTGTGTAACCCACTCATTCTACGTATAGCTAGTTGGCTTTGTAAGCGCTTGCAGTTTTTCTTAATTTGTCTTTCTAAAACTAGTATCCAACCACGACATTTTTTGGGCCATTTGAAATCGGAGCCAGCTATCGCAACTGGTCACCCTTTGACTTACCTGTTTCTAAAGACATTAAGAATTGACTTTTAACTTTAGATATCAACAAAGAATTGTCATGGCATTCCTTTTATGTGCATGCCTAAACATCCCATCATATAAATTTGCTTATCAGAAAAAAAGTAATGTTATATAACCTTTGGAAATAATGCTTAAAGACGTCTTGAGGGTTGCCAAGTGTAGAAGTTACTAAAATCAGCAAAACCTGGAAGAGCGTTATAGTACCGGCATGTGTTTTCTTATGAGAAAGTCTAATAGTATAGCTCTATTGACTGACAATAAAGTGATCCGTATATTGTGTTGCTCTACTCTTTAGCAATTAATGATAATAATGATAATAATAATAATAATAAAACAGCATACCCATACAGAAATATTATTGATATTGGAGATGGTTTGTACACAGTTCGACTCCTAAAATAACTTAATTAATAACAACAATGATGTAACGCATTAGTTATTTGGACCTGAATTACTCTCTTGACATGATTGACGATTGTAACAATAAAGCATATAGCAGAACTTCAAATTTTGCTACTAAGCAGAAATGTTGGTTGACAAAAGTAACATATGTAATGTGGTGTTTTCCTACTCTAAATTGGGCAAGTGTAATGTCCAGGGCTGGGCAAAATACTTTGTATTATGTATTTGAAATACAAAATACAAAATACTCCGTCAAAATTATATGTCTTTAAAATACAAGATACAAAATACTTATGTAGAAGTATTTAAAATACAAGATACAAAATATAAAGCAAAAATGGTATATACCATGGAATTAAGATGATCCTTTTAATCCTGAAGGTGAATGTGAATCACACAAGGGATTAAGAGCAGTGGAGGGGGGACGCAGGGAAGCAGCGTTCCCCTACTAAACATTCTTTAAAAAATCTAATTATTTTTATATAATAAATGTGTAATCTGACAATCAGCGTTCCCCCACTATTTCTTTGGTTTGAATTCTCAAGGTATACAGAAACAAGCCAATCAAGTGTCTGTGTTTAATTCGAAATTTAGTAAAGTTCTGATTTCTTTTGAAAAATACTTAGGTTTCTAAACATTTTATCGGACGAGTAAAAGAACGACTTTATCTTCGATTCATTTACTGTTACATGTAACTGCTTTCTTCTAGTATACTCTGCAAAAAATTCAAAAAGTAGTTTAAAATTTGTATTTTAAATACAAAATACCTCTTTACAAATGAGCATTTAAAATACAAAATACAGAATATCTCTATAAAACATGCGTATTTAAAATACAAAATACAAAATACGTGTCAAAAATGTATTTCAAATACGTATTTCAAATACATATATTTCAAATACTGCCCAGTCCTGGTAATATCCAATGGTATAGTTTTCTCTACCAAGAAGATAGTTAGCTTGCGATATCAAACAAGTGTTGTAGTATCTAAATATGAAATCAAACAGCGGTATTGGTAAAACGTGTTTCATATCTTAATGTTCCTTAAATGCCAAAATAAGCAAACAAACAACGCCTTTTAAGGTTTCAAATAACCTAAAGACACTATGGACATCTTACATTATCCAGTTTCTATCACCAAGCAAAAATATTAAAGATAGAAAAAGTTCAAGTTTAAAGGCGTCTTGTTTTTATAACCTGAATTTTTCAAATGGCAGTGCACAAAAATGGAAAATCAATACTTCAAGTTTATAAAATGACGAGATGGCAGTTGCAACTTATGTAAACATGTGCCTAACGACGCTTTGGATGCAACATGGAAAGAAACCCAATTGAACATAAGTCAGGGGCACGCATCACCCCCAATAACATAGTAGACCATATGCTCAAAAACAACCAAAACTGGTATAATCTGACAGGCTTCTCCCGTAAAGTCGTCAGGATGAGAGCTATCAGTGAGAAAGCTAACACGAATCAAACGTAGATAGGTGAAAACTCCCTATAACAACTATACAGCCATGGTGCCCAAAAGTAATACCCATGAGTGTCCTTAGCCATCTCTCCGCACTAGGCTAAGGGAGGAGGTTTTAATCCGTAGGCTATTGAGAATTTTCCCGGTAGAGTCGGGCATACCATGGCGTACGGGCGACATGGTATCCATGAAAATTTTTTTTCCAAATGGCAGTGCACAAAAATGAAAAATCAATACTTCTAGTTTATAAGATGTATTTTCTTGGTTTTGCATTTGAGTGATGGCATGGTCATGTGGTATTATCGATATGTCTAAAATGAGTTTCCAACTAATTAAAAAATCGTTTGTTTAATGAAAACAAAAGCGATTTTCTTAGACAAAAACATATGTTCATCTTTTGTTGATTATTGCATGCAAAGCAACTTCATGGTGAATTTTCAAAATTAGTTATACCATTCATTAATTAAAGTATAATTCCTATCAACTTAGACTAGTCATTACTCATTATAGAAGAGTATTAGTATTTGAAAAATGATAATCCGATATAGATACATTTGAATCACAAAAAGCCTTAATGAGAATTCAAAATGTTTTAAAAACGCAAGTAAATTGTCGCTTGAAGTAGTTTAATTTAGATCACATTCCTTTTAAAATAGTATACTGGTTGTAGGTATTTATTACGTTCGCATGTGGGTCGTGTCGCGATGGTTAAAATCTTGATAAGAATTTATTATTTCCTATAAAACTTTAAATTTAAACTTATCCAATATCCTATTTCGGGAATATTATCTTTTCTAATAATCGAAACAAAATGAAGATATAGATTGTAAATTTTTCGGTTTTGTTAATGGACTGGGTAACTAAACATGACTAATAGCATAATAAATAACATGTTGATGGTTATTTTTAAATCTTTGATGTTTTAAAATTAGATAGATGAGGAACCAATAATGACTAAAATATTACAGAAGTATCCTGAAAATTGTCCATCTGTGAAATTGTCTTTTTTCTTTTAAATAAAAATAAACAAATAGAACAGCTGAGATCGTAAACTAACGAAAATTTATTTAAAATATTAAGAATATGAGAAGATTTTGACATTGATTGTATTAACAGTTCAAAGGCGCCAAAATTGTTACGTTTTTTTAGGTTTTGTGTAATGTGTATTAGTCATTCATATGGATGGTTGATACGAAAACTACTGAATTTTTGGCTCTTCAAATAATTGGCACGAAATGTTCTTGAGATGAACTGTAATTTTATAAAAGAGCAGAAAAAAGCATTTTATTACAGTTAGATAATACTTTCTTTTTAACCTCACAAATTAAGTAATAAAATAACGCTTTTTAGTGGATCATACACGCGATTTATAACCACGTTCTGTTTATATTTTCAGGTTCCATAATTTTACTGTTTTCTCAAGTTTCATCACAAAAATTCCACTCTAAGCTTGTGTTTTGGCTTATAAATTATAAACGAAAACAGTTAAGCTGATTTATGGCTTTTTAAAAATTCTTACAGCTTACTTCGATTTTAAAACTTAATCTTTAGATTCTTCAAGTTTTTTCCTATTGCAACTAAAAATATTTTAGCAAATCGCTAAATTAGTTAAAAGTAGGGCACGGTTCGGCTAAAAAGCATCGACATACAACTTTATAAAATATTTTCGAACGTGTCTAAATTTGAAAATGTACAAGTTTTCAGTATAAAACAATCACAAAAGGCCCAATAAGAATGTGCGAAGACTGCGCAGTAAAAGCTTTAGGGATTCCTCCTACACTGACCTGATACAATTCTCATGTTGTCCCCTGGTCTAAATCCTAAGTTTCCATTAGATCACTGCACCGCACGGCCAGCACATACTACTGGAGGCGGTCGCAGCGACGGCTTGTGCTAAAACCGGATCGACGTCAGCAACGTCGAGACGCTCTCACCAGATATACCTACCTCGTTACAATAGTTTAAACTTTTGTAAAACTGCGCGTAATAATGACATTTAAAATGGTAGAGTGTGCCCCTCGTGATTAGACAACCCAAAATACGCATCGCAAGATATCCTTGATCAGATTGCAATCAATTTTAAGAGTAAAACAACATTAATTAATTCAAAATTTACTACAGTATTATTTACAGTCAGTTTATAATAAATGTAAGTTGCTTACATAAAATAAGAACCACAAGTATATTATTTACTTAAACAAATACAGTTAAAATTAAAAATACTTAGAAAAATAAGGTACATTCTCAAGCATCAACTAAATTAATTAAAATTCCATTTCATTTCATTCATAAATAATAAAATTAAATATTTCAACTAAATAAAACAACAAGAGAAGTAATTAATTTAATCTATTCCACCCAATAAGGTGATGGTTTCACTTCCACCAGGCATATTTTCATCATTTTCATTATCATCATCATCATCCTCCTATAAAAAAATTCAATTTTAAAATCAGTCAAAATAGTAACAATAATAACAAATAATTCTTACATCAAATCCGAAGCAATTCTCCATATCCCTAACTGTTGTAATCTTTTCATCTTCAGCCCGCCCTTCTCTTCGTGCAGACTGTAGAGCTTTTATTACTTCATCATTAAGATCTACAATAACAATCCATTTATAACTTTACAAGTTCATATTAAAATTTAAAATTACCAGAATCAGTAAGAATTCCACCACTAAGTAATCCTGACTGACCTTCATTAACAATGGATGGTTCTTCTCCATCCGCAAGTTGAATAACCTCTAAAACAACATACTGCTGCCCATCGGAACCTTCAACAGCCATAATATCATCTCCTTCTTCTTCATCCGATCCATCCATATGTGGCATAACTTCAACCGGTTGCCCATCAATCATTTGTACTTTCTTTTGGCGTCCTAATTTAAGAGCTAATTGTTTTTCTTCAATGGCAGAATCTGGATCGTGAACTGCCATATGCCGAATTAAATTTCCTTTATGTCTAAATGCTCTTCCACATTCTGGACATTCATGAGTCTTTTCTCGTGGAGGTGGCGGCACATATTGGGGATTATGATACAGATTTTGATGTCTTTTCAATAATTGCTTTTGCCGGAAGCATTGATCACATTGATCACAGGTATATGGTTTTTGGTCAGTATGAATCAACATGTGTGATTCGAGATGCCGCGCTGATATTGATGCGTACGGACATAAATCACATTTGTAACATTTTTCACCTTCATGGGTTTTATTGTGAAGCTGTAAAAGGATTATTTTATCTGAAGGAATTTTAAAAAATGTCGAAATGAGTTTACCTTGTAACTATAACGATCAGGGAATGACTTGCCACAGCGTTTACATTTTAATGGTTTATCCGATGTGTGTAATTTTTGCACGTGAATACGTAAATCTGTTTTGCGTCCACATGTTGTTGGACATAATTCACACTGGAAAATTGGTTTTTCCCCAACTAGAACAAAAGGTATGGTATTTGTAAATGGATATTTTAGTGGGATTTATCTCATTCGTGGATATCGAATTTTCTCCACACTGTAAGTCTGAGATTTAAAATTTTCTTTTTAATCCAAACATTGTTGCAAAACTTAAAGATGACTAGACAAATTTTATAGCCCTAGTATTTCCGTTGTTCCTATCACAACTGAATATTGCTAGTTCATTTATTTTTTTCAATAATTAAGAATAAATTAACTTTGGGAATTTTATTGATTTATCAATTAAATAATAATAAAATTTCAGTTTATTGGTATTGGTTTAATCTTCTAAAGTTGTGTCAATCATATTACTTGACTACTGTTGTGTGGTGTTTCTAGTGATGGTCAATAATTTTACATTTTCTTGTATTGAGTATCATCACTGCCATCTTAAATCTTTTTAAATGGCAACAGATTTTGTTTCTGTTCTTTATTTTAGTAGATTTACACAACACAATCTTCAAGTAAGTTTAGCCTACAAGGACCAAACTCTTCATTCAATTATCCATTGAAACACCATTAAGTGCTGTTAACAGATTTTCTTCAAGAAAGGCATCACAATATGTATCATAACCTCCAATATGTACCGCCGCCGCCAATTATATGTTGCCATTTAGAAAATCCAATATGGCAGTGCTACTTGTAAACTGTATGGAAAAATACAAAACATGGTAAAAGTTCATAGCCTACCTTTGGCAGCTTTTGTCTGAGGTTTATGTTAGTGGAACACCCTGTATATCATCTAACATTGATAAAAGTACATTATCCAGTTACTAGACTGCCTGATAAGACTTTTATTATTTTTCCCTAATTAAATGCTTCAAGATAATAATAGTGATGATAGCAGCATATCAAATACAATGGAATTGGGCAATGAGACCAACAAAGCAGTGGAATCTTTATAACAGACTAAGCAGAAGTGTTCACCATGTAGCAAATTTAATTTTAAATTTAATGGCCAAAAGGTAAAAGATTAGTTGAGCCTATTTAGATAGGATTGGAAGTTTATAAATATAAATTGAAATTTCTTATGTATAGCATATTAACAAAATAGTCTCAGCTAATAAACATTATACTATGGTTATATGACAAAACAAGCCCCATATTGATAGGATTTTCCATTCTGAGGATATAGCACAAAATAATATTTTTAGTTTTGACAGGGGAAGAGTGAGTCAGATGAAACAGTCACTACAGTGTCAAGAAACAAAACTGTAAGTCATTTGGGCAATTTCCATGATTTTTGCTAATTTCCCAATAATATGACATAATGAAGTACCTATGTGGCAACATCTTTTGTTTTTGACAGGGACTTTTTTTACATGAGGCAATCCCACATAGCCTCTTAAGTATACAACCAAAGTTTCATCCTCATATCGCCTTTGATTCTCTTGCTATGGACTTAATTTTGCAATAATTTTACAGAAATCTAAACTACAAGTGAGAAAATGTAGTTTAGGGGAATAACTAAACCAAGCAAAATTTCAAACCTCCACCATGAGAATCACTTATACTTAAGTTTGGGCAGGTGGACACAGGGTGCAACCATACATCCAAGAACCATAGAAATTAAGTAAGAACAAACAAGGTCATTTTTGACACTTTGATGTGCTCATTGGCTATTCCTGTGATGCACAAAATAGGTTTGTTTGTTTGTCTGCTGGAATCTACTGCAAGCAACTATGTGCATTTGTGTTCTATAACATGAAATAAAAATGTTTGTTTCCAACAAGTTGCTTGGGAGCAAGAAAAATCATGCTGAACCTACTGGTACTCAAGTATCCAAACAGACAACAAAGATCTGTTAGACTGTACCATTAACCGCAGCATCTTTGCATTAATTTTGCATGTGACCTCAAACTTCATTGATAATAGTTGGTTTTCTGTAGATATCTTGAATAGAAAGAGGCAAAATATGAGTTTAATTCAGAAATTTGAATAATATAACAATTTACAAAAAATAAAAGTAAGATTAGGTTATACTTTGCTACTTTTCACGTTTTGTTAGTATGGTACTTGCTTGATCTGATTTGCGTGTTGAAAACTGCTGGTTGCAATCAGAACCTGATTTTATCAACAAACAAACCTAATGAAAAGCTACCAGAATGTAGAAATGGCAGTAAACATAATACGCCAAAGAACATGATCTGGAACAGCAAATTAGGAAATACTAAAATTACTCTTAAGTACAAGCAGGTGCATACCTTAAAACAAAAAAAAAAGCATGATATAGTCACCTGACTTGCTGATGACAGAGTTGAACTTATGACTACCCCGCTAAGTGTTGAACATTAATACCACATTATTCATCTGAACCACCGACTGATTCATTTATTGTGTTTATCAACACATATTTCTTGCTTTGTTTTCTCCAGATAAAGCAATATGCAGAGGCAGAATGGTGTCTTTCATGAATTTGTCCCTTACATACAAGCATTACATCTTTATTTGGCGTAGATGCAGATATTATTGCTTGCTCGATTTATTAATTAATTATGCTTCACTATTTAATTTAGGTTCTGGTTAGTCGCGTCTACTATGACTTATCAATCCACCTTCAGCAAGTCTGATAAGTCACATAACCATATCATGCCCATGTAAAAATACAAGCTTTATCAAAACAATTGAGAAAACCGAAAGCTACACGTTCACCTTAAAACAGTAATAATTTTAAAACAAATGAAAATTAGCATGCGATTTTCCAGAAATGCTACTGTCTTTAATAGTATATTACGCTACTAGGAATAGAATGCCTTTTTGTGTTTGAAACTTCGAAATCTTGATTCTATATTGATGTGGTATTTTAGCAATTGTCGAGGCCTCTTAAATCTCTCTATTTTTAATCTTACGCAACTGTGGCGCGAACACATTATAATGACGACGACTTCAAGTTTGAAATGACTACTATGTACGTATCTACTACAAGTGTTATGAAACAACATTTCTTTCTATATGGAACTCACTGTCAGTCTTTACATATTCAGAGTCTATTCAACCTAGAATCTAACAAAGTAAGTTAACATGGTTTTCAAGGCTCTCTGTTCTACTTCATATCATGTCTAGATTATCTTCAGAATCTGGTGAAGGCAAACAAACAACTTTGAAAACTTTTACAACTTAATTTGGAATAAAATATAAACATATTATTATCATCGCGATCACTTCTGTAGCAAAAAACCCCCACACAATCCATCCCAGATTATTTTTAGATATCAGTTGGCCATGGTTTTATTTTGGTTAAGAAGTCATTCAAGACATTCAACATTTGTAGATGATTTCGATTTGATTTCATTATTTTAAATACCTAATCAAAATCTTTAACCTCAAATTGTGAACACTTCTGAATGTCAACAACTATTTGTTAGGTTATGTTTGTAATTTACATTTTAGTACATACTTTTATTGGTTGTAACAAGTTGTTTTTAATTCCTCTCTTAACTATTGTTTTTGAATGTTGCCAACGTCGATTTGAAATGTTGCCACCAATTCGAATTTCTCTAACGCTGACATCATATATTTAATGCTAAAACCTTTGAATTTCGGCTCTAATTTACAAAACACATTTGAGTTTTTATCCATCTGATACTTATTAATTTTTTTTAAATCATCACGGCCAACTGACATCTAAAGTCATCTAAAGGGCCTTGAAATTGATTTTTAAAGAAATTACGCTGACAATTTACTATTTTCAACTGACACTTCACATTTGATGGTTTGAGGTTATGTTTAAAAATAAATATGTTAGGTTTGTTTATTGACTATGCACTAAACTAGTGTACACAACAAAATAATTGTGTATTGTAGTGTAATGTTGATATAACACTAGAAAATTTTATTAACAGGATAGTAATTATAACAGTGCAGATAATGAGTTTTTCAACATGTAACTTCACATTTTCTGCATCATATAATAACAATAACAAACAAACCCGTTGTTATTTTTAAAAAACATAACGTCAGACTGTCGAATGTGTAATACCGATATAATTTTTAAAAAAATGATAATCGGCAGTAGTTTTTAAAAATAGAATTTGAGGCCTTCTAGTGACTTTTCTTTCTTGATCATGTGGTACTTGAACTTACAGTGTGGCTATTACGCTATTTCAGCATAGCAATGCCAAATATGTATGAGTCTTGTATCCAAAGATCATGAAACAAACCATTTATCAAGCATACTTACTGTTATGAGTTAATTTATGTGCTTTCAGACTATTTGATTGTGTGAATCGAGCTTTACAAATATCACACTCATACGGTTTTTCACCAGTATGAATACGTAAATGTCGCTTCAATTTAAATGTGTCAGGACTTGCATATGTACAATGAGGACACTGAAAAGAAAAAACATTACTTTTTCTTATTTAGATTTGTAATGTTTTACATAACAAATGTAAATTTACATTCGTTTTGTAGTAAAAAGGAAAAACTAATGCATGAAATTTGAAATTCAACTTTAGAAAAATGAGGCTATAAAAAGAGGTCAAGGTGGCAAGCGGAGAATCAACAGGTAGGAAATAAAAGAAAAATCAATATTGGTTCATTCACTCGCTTTAACTGAAAGAGGTCACAACAAGGTCTTTTTTATTCACGAAGGACAAAATTTATCTGTTCAATAGAATAAAGTAAATTTTAAAAATGACTTAAACTGAATAAAATATTACCTGGTATGGTCTCTCTCCTGTGTGACAACGAATATGCCTTTTTAATTTTGACAATTCTACACTGGCATAATCACATTCATTACATTTATGGGGCTTTTCATGGGTATGTCTATAACGTACATGTCGTACCAATTCACCTATAATGTAATTATTACATTTTACAAGACATTGTTCTAAATCAAATCTACTTTACTTACCAGAAGTTGTAAAAGCAGCATCACAATATTTACAGGCATGCGGTTTGGTTCCCGTATGAGTATTTACATGATTTTGTAAAGAAGCTAATGTTTTAAATCCTCGTTCACACACACTACATTTATGCGGTCTTTCTTCAGAATGAGATTTCATATGACGAGATAACAAATATCGCTTTGGACTTGTATAATTACAATAATTACACATATGTGCTTGCGTTACAACTTGTGATTTACGATGAAAGATTTTTACAATCTTTGATTTATCATCTTCATTATCTGAATCTACTGGTCCTTCTTCATTTTCATCAAAATCGTAGACTGCAAACACCAATGATTAATTAAATAACTAAAACTTCAAAATAAAATTTTTAAATTTCCCACCTGTCATGTCTTGATCTGTCTCCGTTTGATCTCCATCCTTAAGATCTTCAGGGTTCTGAACAATTAATACGTAACTAAGCTCTCCAGTATTTGTATCTGCAGGAACAACAGTAACCTTCTGGTATGCATTACCAGAATTTATTAAAATATGATCAGGAGCCTCTCCTGATACTGCCTATAAAGATGATAATACTTTACTATCCATACAATCACAAAACTTTTCCAAAATGAAACCTACCTCCTCCCCCTCGTCACCTTCATCATCATTTTCTTGATTTATTATGAACTCTTCGCCTTCTTCGCCAGCAACTTCATTTATAGCTGCTGACATTACCGTCATGACGGGCTGTCCTTCACCTTTCGCTTGATAATAGTAATGTCCGGCTTGATCAACAAAATATGTACCACCTTCCCCATCTCCATCATTATCCTCACCTTCTGCTTCTAAAGCTATACATTCAATTTATTATTAAACAAGTTATTATAATAGCAAAGCGTACATACCTGTGACTTGTTGAATAGTACCATCACTTCCTTCTATTTCTTTTTGAAATCCTGCTAAGTATGACTGTATTTCAGTCACACTTTCTGTAGCATCGACCCCTTCCAATTTTATGGGGCCCGGGGTGAACTGTGTGGTCATCTTGGGACCCCGTGTTGTTTAGTTCACCTATCTGAAACGCAAATATCATAATTTTATTGTACTAAAAAAAAGAATTAGTTCGTAAAGGCTAAATTAATAGCGACAATTATTATGATGCATAGTGTATATGTAAACAATAAAACAGGAAGTAAAACCCAGATTATTAATGTGATTTCCTCAATATTTTGTTGATGTAATAAAAATTTATGAGGATTTCATAATCATACTAGAATATTCTTATTGGTTATTGAAAATCCAATCATATTTGCGTACTATTATTGGAAAGAAATAAGTTTTAGGAATTTAACTGAGCAGACTGCTAGACTTTTTCCCTCCAATATAAAATAACAACAAAACATCGTAATCGAAATCTGACGTTTCTAAACTTCGTAAGCAAGGTGGACGCCGCCATTTTATCAAATAACTGTAGACGCGTTAAAAATAGGCCACCCATATGTGGATATTAATCAGAAGCAATAATTATTTAATTTTTATTCCATAATTCTTTTAATCCAGGCAATTCCAAGACAATTCTTACTTAACAAAGCTGGATGTAGGGGGCATTTCAACAAAAATTTCGAGAATTAGCACGGTTGGCGCTGTCATCAATATGGAGGTTCAGGAAAAGTGTCGCCGTGTAGTGAAAACACGGACATTTCCGCGGTTTATTGGATTATTGAAACACAAGGAACTGCTGTATGATTATTAAAGACAACCAAATTAAAAGTAGAATGTAGTGAGTGCGGTGAATAAAGGTAAACGTGAAAAAATCCACTTTAAAACTTACCACTTAACTCCCAAAATGTCCTGTGAGGGCGTATCGCAAATGGCAACGTATGTTTAGAGGACTAAGAGATGGCGAGGCCAGCGGGGCAGTCCAAGTCACGGATGGCCTCGTCAGAAAAAACCAATACTGCGCATTTCATTACGCAGGTCATCGATTGCTATGGTGACTCGACCAATCATATTTGTCGTTTTAGTATTACGTCATTGGATACCATTTTTGAATTTTTAAATACGTATGGTTAACGAAGTTAATCTTAAAAATAATGCTGTTTAGGTGTTTTTAATTGCAATAAAATTAATCTAGAGTAAAGTATTGTTTTTTCTTAGTGTGATTATAACAAATGATTTGCAGCATTGTTAGGTTATTTAAAGATGGTTAAATTGAATTAATGGGTAATAATAATAATAAATAAAACACAGTTTGAAGAATAGTTTAACACTTTTTATTACTTAGGCATTTTTAGTAACAAAATAAATTTGTAAATTTATACACGATGCTGGTGTAAATGTTTTTATATAAATAAATAAAAAAATTAGGCCACTAAATTAGAACACAACAAAAGAGAAGTATACGTAAAAAGAAACTACTAATAAGACTGACTGTATTGATTAATAAAGTATCACATAAAAACCTTCTAGCTCGAAAATACCTAAATTTAGATTATAAAATATTAGTTATTATCAAGAGCTAATTTATGTATTGTAGACATGTAAAAAATATAAGATGCTGTATATAATTCTTTTAATAGTAGATAGTATAATCATTTCACTGGTTACAGACAGCAGCTCAGTTCTTTTTTAATAGATTGTACAACAGCAGTTAGCAAAAAAAACAAGTTTATATGATTTTCTTCTACATCACACATACACGCATTTTCCATTAAAAATACTCAACTTAAAGAAATGTTAAATCCTATCAGTCTACGTGTTAGCAGTGAAAGTTTTGATTTTATTATTATTCAATTTTAACAATTTTGCTAATTATTACTAATTTTGATATGGAATTTATTATAATAGCTTTACAGTACACTTAAATTATAACGCATCTTATGTATTTAAAAATCGTACTCATATACTTATTAATATAAGAAATCTCAACAGAGTATTTATTTTAACTAAAATATAAACCTCTTTACATAAACTAAATATATTTTAATTGCATCTTATGTTTAAATTTGTTTATTATGAAAATGTTTTTATCACCATTTTGAATTTGAAATTTTTAACACTTTCAAGAAGGCTATTATAAAAAGATACACTGCTTAAGATATGCCTACCACATTCATTACATTTTTGTGCACATGCAAGACCAAGAAGCACAATTAATAATTTTGTTTGTTACACACAACATTATAGTACCATTGTTCATAATTTTTTATTATTATTGTGTAAGACGACTATAAACATACAATAAATTCCAAATAATATTTTCTATGACCTTCAAAACAAACTGCAACTTCTCTGGTCTTGCATCTGTATGTTATTGTTATGGTGATGTATTAGCTACTTCTTCGTTCTTATAACAAAATTGTGATGAACTATTGTCATGTGCTGAATGTTTTAAAACCCATATGGTTATGAAACTTAATACAATAACTATAAACATGGTAATCCACTGCAGTGTTTGAGTACGTTTTACAGATGTATGGAGTTGAGATTGGCATTCAATTAATTGCGTTAATCTGTTTGAAAGTTGACTTATTTGATTTTGTTCAGTTTCCATCGTTGCACCTGTAGCAATAACACTTCCATTCTTTGCTAAGTCACCAGACTGTGCACAACTTAAACGGTGTTGTGAAACATTCTTGTTGGTGGGATTCTACAAATTAAAAAATTTGATCAAATTATTAAATGTCTAGAAAAATTCTAAAATTCATCAACTTAATTTTCTTAAACTTATAAAGATTTTATACCTGATGACCAACTGAGGAAGGTAAAACTTTTTGATTACCTAAAGAATATGAAAACTATGAAGCACTATCATACCTCAAAATGACTGTTTCATTCTTGTTCAATTTCTTATGTGAAAATCATAGGTATGCTGCAGTTAATTTTAATAACCTCACTTTTGTAAAATGAAGGTTTTTTTGTCAAAGGAACTCATTCCAATAAGTTTAATAAAACAAGAGAATAAAAAAAAACAAAGAAAGCCCTGAAAATAAATTAATGAAAATATTCCAGGTTATTTCACATGCTGCAACTATGCAGTTCTTCTAAGTATCTAAGTGATCCCTACAGAAAAAGAAATTCAGAAGTTTCAGTTCTAGAGAGCATCAAGAAAATGTCAACACGTTTCATTATTAAGCTTTAAAGGGAGAGATTTGGGTCTGATCTAAAAATCATTAGTTGATCTCAATATTATTGCATGTTGGTTTTCAATATGCCTTTCCTTTCCCTAGAAATGGTTTCATCAGTAGAGAGAATTTTTGATAAAAATTTAGGATTTTTAGTATAATTATTGATCCTTCAACCCTTCAAACAGTTTAATAGCTTACAGTAAGAGAAGTAGCAATTTTTCATGTATTTATTTCTGGCTGTTCTTCAATTTAACGAAAGACTGCCTCAAAATTTCTCTAGGTCTTCTAGCAGTGATTCGTTTTTTCAAACTCCTCACTTCCCATTAGTTCTGATGAAGACACAAACATTGTATGATGTGTTCTTACACACTGTGGATACATTTCTGCATAAAGACGCATTAAGAAATTTACATTCATACAACTGTAAACAAAATGCGTGTCAGCCAATAATTTAATTCAGTCTGCTCTTGTCCAGTAAGCCATAAATACAGATTTTCATCGATTAGTCTTTTAAGTGAATGGTTTCTGGTGCTGTTCTTCTTGAAAGAAACACTGCTCATTTAAAGAAGCGAACTATTCAGTGGTATCAAGATCAAGGAGGCGTTCTATTTAAAATATTAATAGTGAAACAAAAAAACAATCATAAGAATTTTTTTATTTCATTGGTTAAATCCCATTTCTTGTATTGATCAGTTTTCCATATTTTTGTTATGGAAATGTTTGGCTTTAAGGATTTTTTGTTTAGCAAATATCTAGGAAGCCATAGATCCTCAAGATAAACAGCGTTAGATTTTGGGCACCCTGTATGTTGGGAACAAATTCTTCATGTAATCAAGTTACCTATGGAATTTAATATTGTACCTCCTATTGTATGAGATTCTATCAAGTAAAATTGAAAAAGTAAACATTATTTTATTATTCTCTACAGAAATATGAATTTTTTTATAAGGGCCGAAAACTAAATCATCATGATGTCAAAACCAGGTTTGGATCTAGGTGTTGGGTAATGTTACCGTATAAATGCCAAGCCTGTTATTATAAAATCTCATTTTAAATTAATTTATTTTAGAATTTTGTTCCAAAAGACTTTGTTGCTCCTAAAAGCTGACTTTCAAATGAATCAGTGACATATGATTTCAAATTGACATTTAGGACAACATTCAAAACCAGTTGTGAAGAGGGAATCAAGGCCAACCAATAAAAATACATACAGGCAAAGGCAAACAAGTTATAAACATAACCTAAAAAAAATACAGTAGGGTAGGTGGTAGGTGTGTGGGGGTTAATCATAGGTTTTTACCAGGTAACAAATATTATGTAAGTCTGACATAATTTAAAAATAATTTACAGCACTAAAATTATGAGTTTTTTAAAAGTAAGAAGTTATAACAACAAACTGTATGAAAAACAATAAGAATGTGAGGTTATGTATTTTGTTAATATGTTTGCTTATCAAGCAATAATCACAATGTGGGATGAATAATGTTCTGTTGACACTTGTCAGTGTTCATAATCTGAGGTTAAGAATTTTGGTTAGGTTTTAAAATCTTCAGTTTTTGTGTACTTCAAAGATTGGTAATGTCAATGACAAAATCAAGTCGAGATAATCTACAAATACAGAAAAATGGTTTATGATTATTAGAAATTATTTTAAGAGAAATCACAGAAAACTGAATTTCTCAGATATCAACTTGCAACAGGATCAATCCAAAGCAATAGCAAACAATATTATTAATACTTTACCTTCCAAAGTTCAGCTAGTTCCTGTGGGGACAACTCTACTATATCAACTGGCATGCTCATAACAAGAAATTTATCTCTAGAGAGCCCTCCAAGTTGAAAACCAGGTAAAAGAGTTACACTAACTGTAGCACGACCACCAGGAGCCAAACAGCCTAAACTAGGACGTACCCTAAACTTTTCAGGGGACGTGGTTTTCATCTGAAAATCATTTAATGAATAAAGATCATATCTTGATAAACAAATCAATAAATACCTTATAGGAAATATTAATTTGATTGTCTGTATTATGAAGTTCCAATGTACCAACGAGCTCATTTCCTTCTTTTGCAAAAGTAATAATATTAGAGGGTTGTACTTTAAGAATTCCTCCATCACCTGCTACATTATATTTATCACAATTAATGATATTAGTAAATAATCAGAATTTTACCTTGTTCTTTACTATCACCAAAACCAGTATTGCTGTCTGACATAGGTGAACCATCAGCAAAGTGAACCTAACACAAAAGTATTGATTAATAAAGTTTGGCAAATATTGCAAAACATCCACACTTTAAAAATACTGATAGTCAATACAGGGTGGTAATGTAATCTAAGATTAGATATTTTAATGAATAGTAATTGAAAATCAATTAAATTTCAATAAATTCTAACTTACAGATTTTGGCATAATTTCACTTTTCTTAAAACTTAAAAACACAAATTAACAAATATCCAACTACAAAAATCTAATTCTGTAATTAAATTATCAGCAGTAAATATTAAATATATAGAAGGTCATATTATAAGATAAAATAAAATAAATCCACAAACAAGTTAAAACACTGATAGTCAGTCACCACATATAGATAGAAGCATTATATAAACACACCCAACAAAAGAATCACACTGTGAGTAAACTCAAACGAAAAGGGAAAAACTGATGGTAGATAAAATTGAACTACCTACAAATATGATAAATGAATTGACATTTTGATGATCTTTATAGAAAAGGTCAGTAGTGGTGGTTTTATTTGATTATGTTCGGGTACTACAAGGTAGATAGATTTGATTTATAGCAGAAAGCAGAAAAAATAACAGAAATCAATACATGGAAGTACATCAAGTATTAATTACTGATAACATAAATCAGATGTGGAATAATAAATGAGGCCTGGTTTCAAATTATGAATGGTTCCATCATTTTTCATGCAATTAATTGTGCAAACTGGTGAGTTTCTAGGTGTGTCTCTTTAATAGAAGGTGTGTCTATTTTGATTTTATCAAATAGAGTACTTATTTAACTTTTAATCAATGTGATCCCTCACCTTTTTATTGCTGGGAGTAATGGAATTATTAACAACAGCGTTTTCTTCTGCTTCGGGTACAAACACAAATGAATAATTGTCATTACCACCCCAACACTTTAATGCTTGATCTGGATCAACAAATTGATTTAAATCATTCTTCTTTACAAATTTAATCTTTTGGACCGCTTTTTCCGGAAGCATAGTTTTGATTACTTTGAATACAGCTGTCAAAGAAGATATAGTTAAAATGATCTCTCTAAACATTATCATTAACTAATATACCATTTAGAATCCATGCCATTTCTAATATTATTATATAATTTAAGAAAAATGGGTAATACTGTTTAAAAACATGAATTATATATTTTATTAATTCCATATCAACATTTGAAACACCACAACCTTCCATATCAAAAAATATCGTTACAGGTTTTCCTTTTTCTTGCCTAAAATCATTTATTTATAGAACAGACAGAATTATTTCGATTTTCATACACCTTTCTAATCGTTCCAACCAATATATCACACATCTTTTAATATCTTCAAAATCCTTCTGACCTTTCTGATGTTTTTTACATTTAAAAATAAATAGAGTACAACCATCTTTGTCTTTTCCATGGGCAAATAATACACCTTCCTTTAAGAAATCTACGTTTACATTGGTGTCATTAATTTCTAAAACATAACAATTAGTTTACAATTATTTCTTATCAATTCAATTACAATTGTGATTTTATTTATAGATTTAATTTTTATCTTTAGTTTGATTATGACTCAAAAGATAAAGACCTCCATTATAATTTCCAATTAATTATATAAGTAGACATACCATTAGTTTTAAATTCTTTTCTCCATAGCACAGCTTCCCATAACATAGCCAATGCTTCCTTTTCAGCTGCATCATGATGTAAAAGAAATCTCCGCAACCACTCATCTCCCGATTTCACACGTTCTAAGTCATCAGGATGCACTAAAAAACAAACTTATTACTAATCACAATACAATTTATTGTTGAAAAGGATGTGTAACGTGAACTCACCAGATGATTCTCCTTTGCTTTCCAGATCTTTAAGAAAAGCACTCCTTAAATCTTGAATTTGTTTAGCTGTTACTTCAACACTCATCTTTAAAACCTATTACTACAAATTTTTACAAGTAATAAAGGTGAAAGTTAAAAGGCTAATTAATACTGGAATCAAAACCTTAAAAGTATTATACCTTAAAAATTACGTTATCGATGTACTTGAAGACTACACTTATTTTACAACCAATAAAAAAATTACTATTTTCGATACTTAATCAATAGTATATTATCAAAGTTCACAGTTACTTTTAATCCTTGAAAAATAATTAAAAATTTCTGAATATACCTCTTCTAAACGTCAAATTCATTAGGGATTTTCATTTTCCACTTAACACACAACATCTGAAAGATGATGTTGGATAAACTGATCGACTAACATAACCCCACTTTTATAAATGTTTTAGGTTATAACAGCAACAAACCTTAGTTCTTGTGTGAAAATAATAATAATGCTTACATCACCGGCTATTTTAACAAAAAATTTTTGTCAACATTTTTATAGAACGAAACCAATTAAAAGGCTCTATTCAGCATTAGCAGAAACACAGTCTCAGCAAGAAAAACGTAAGTAGTTAACTTCTGTTTTAACTTTGTTATTTACGCAATAACTGTTATTTTAGCATCAATACAGCAGAATGTGAAAGATCCTATATTAAATCATCCAGATTATTTTCAAGTTCATAATCTATTCACTGTTAAAGACTTGTTTGATGCAAGAGTACACTACGGTCATAAAGAAGGTTCCTTAGATGAGCGTATGCTTCCGTACATTTATGGCTCACGTTTAGGTCACGTTATTTTTGATTTAGATAAGACAGCAGAATACTTAAGAAAAGCTTTAAATATTGCTGCGCATATTGCATACCGAGATGGAATAATTTTGTTTTTCCTCAGAGGAGCACAAAATTCATATCTAGTTCAGAAGACAGCATTGGAGTGTGGTGAATTTGCACACACGCGATTTTGGCGCGGTGGAGTTTTTACAAATGCTGATACGCAATTTGGTGCTGTGACACGTCTACCTGATCTGTGTATATTTTTTAATACGTTAAACAATGTTTTAATACAACATACAGCTGTGCGTGATTCAGCCAAAATGGCTATTCCTACAATAGGAATAGTTGATTCTAATTGTAATCCTAATCTCATTACATATCCTGTACCTGGTAATGATGATTCTCCTTCTGCAATGAAACTTTATTGTAAACTGTTTAAAACGGCTATTCTTAGAGGTAAAGAAAAACGAAAAGAACATTTAGGTAAATAAGGTTGTATGTAATTAACTTTAAGTATAGTTAGTTGTTTTTTGTGTTTGTTTATTATTACAATAAAAGAATTACAATAATATTTAGTTTGTCATTTGCAATGGCAGTATTTTCTTACAGCATTTTCACAGTCTTTAGAAGTACAATATCAATTAATTAAAATATTTAAAAATACATTTTAAAAAACTTAGAGAGAAGTAGTTAGTATAAGAAACTTACAAAGTAAGTATTCAAGAACTTACTATAATCATTTCATACCATTTTTTCTTAATATCCTTGTAACATGATGAATATTAAGATTGTTTTTCAGACAGACTAATATCTTTACTGTCGCGAAATCTGAATAGATTGTTGGGACCCACCACTTTCATAATGCTGAAATAAGAAGAATATTTCAACATAAACTCTAAATATTTTTAACTACTTACATTCGACCGATTATCGGGAAATATACAAAAAGGTATAGAAGTGGCATCATTGGAAAAAGACCCATCCAAGATTCATGTGTTTCGTTTGCTATTGCAATAGCACATAATTCCCCACAACGTTCTCCCGTCATTCGACGATCTGTGTTTTGAGTTGGAATACCATATTTCTGTAAATTATTACATGAAGATGAAGAATTACAAGGAAGAATCAACTGAACTTTAATCTATTATTTTATCTTTAATTGTGTTACGAATAAAATTATATTTTACCTGTCCAACTGTATCAGTGTAACTTTCTTGCAAAAAGTTTGTAAATGTGGGTCCAGGACAAAGTAAAGTGACAGCTAGTCGTAAATCAGTAGTTAACTTTTCGTTTCTTAAGCTGTTAAAATAACCCTGAAAATACACCCAATTTATAGAATTACTTTCAAACTAAACTACAAAAGACATACATGAAGAGCATGTTTTGATCCAATGTATGTTGCAGAAAATGGAAGAGGAAGAACTCCAGTTACACTTGAAGTAACAGCAATATGTCCAGAGCCTACTGTATTAAAGTATTTTATGGCTATGCTTGATAAATTCAAAACAGAAAATACATTTAAATCAAACATTTCCTTATGAACTCTCATTTCTATGTTTTCCCAATTTGCACGTTGTGAACGTCCTGCATTATTAAGTAATACATCAACACGACCAAAATGTTGTACAGCCAAATTGAAATTCTTTTCATGTGAATCAAAATCTAACATATCCATTGGTAAAACTAAAACATCATTCTCAGCCAATTTCCCATTGGAACAAGCTGAGATTTTATTTTTTAAACATCATGGCAAGATAAAGAAAATTTAAATAAGATCCTCACCTATACAATTTTGCTTGACTCTTTCTAATTCTGCTTTTCTACGGGCAGCCAAAACCAATTTAACACCATGTTTTGCTAAAGCAATTGCAGTATTTTCACCGATACCACTGGATGCTCCTGTTATGAATACAACTTTGCCTCGTAATCGACCTGTTAAAGTATAATTATGTTAATTTGTTAGATACCCAAATAACCTGATGATATACTTACTAATAGGTTTGCCAAACTTTTCATAAAAAGCTAATTCCAAATCACAGTCCAATACATATAAAAATATTGCATATAATATTCCATAACAAACAACTGCGAGTCCTATTAAACACAACACCATTTTTGAATTTTGTGTGCTTATTGCACGTTTTACAAGCTTATACTGGGATTTTCCTGTTGATTATCTTGGTTATATGCGTTGTATGCTGATTTTGCTGGAAGCAAGGTTATGCCTGTATAAAATAATCTAAAAATAGATAAAGAAAGGTTATCACCATGCTGTTCTATTTAAATAGCAGCGTTTTAAGTTAAAAAGAATGAAATTCATAAGTAACATTATACTTTCTTTTCTTTGCTCTGAAAAATGTATTCTTTATAATTAATTAATTGCCGATGATAAGTGCTGATAGCCTGGTTACATGTGGTAACAAGTCGATAAAATAACGTTAAGCAACGGCTATCCCAAATAGACCCAATAATTTTGAGAAAGACATAGGCGTAGTTGAACTCTAAAATTTGGGGGGGTTCAAAATCCTGAGATCAGACATGGGGGATCCCCTCGAACTCCTAACTAGACATGAAGGGTTCCCTTCAGGCTCGGACTTGCTTGCGCTTGATGAAGATTTTGATGGGTTAAGCAGCCATTCCTCCTTAAAAAGCTACCGAAACTACACCTTCTTAGTTTTTCAAAACATTTAGATAACAGATTTTTATTAAATTTGTATGGAGTTTTTTAATTTGTTATTTATACATTATAATCTCTGTTTTAAGGTCTTTTGTTCCATGGAGACGCAATAACAGCGTTGATTTTTTATTTAGGGAAATACCGCCTACAGTACTTTCTTTTAGTGCTGGTAATTAAGATTTATTATGCATCGTTTGTTGCAGATTTTGCAAAAAACATACAGCATTATAATGTATTCACTATTATGCTATTGAAATTGATCCATTATTGCAACACGAAGAAAATACGTAGTAAAATTCGTAGTATCTAAGATAAATAGATATAAAAGACATCAGAGAACAGGTAGTTGTAGTAGTTTGAATATTTGTTGCAGAAGTTACTATCCTGAAACAAGGTTGAATACCTACACAATGAAACACGTGCACGTGCCCAACTCCCAGATCCAAAGGTCAGTTTGTAAATTCTCGAACATGAGTAACCAGACTGGTTTTATTAAATGAGATGGCAATAAAATCTCATCACCCATCAGTAACACAAATTGTGTTAATTTCGCTACAGTTCTCTAAAATAGTATAAAAATATAGACAACTTGAACACGCGCTTGTGAAAAACCTGTTTGATGACCAATCCATGACCTCCCATATCGTCTTGCAAAAAGAGTCAAAAACTAAGACAAATACGTAATATTTTATTGTTCATCATTACTTTGAATCATGACAATCAAATGTAAAATTCTTTTTTATGTACTATAATTTTTTCTTTTCGCCATTAAGTGATACCTACAATGACAAGGCTGCATTCATTTGCTGTTAGCAAAGTTTTAGTATTCACATTCAACACAGGGTGAATGAAGTCTGGAAGGGAGTTTTAATTGATAGATACTTATAAATATTTATGTTGTAGTTAGAATCCCATACCATAAATATAGAGCAAAATGTCTTCAAGGGCCTAATTTTCTAACCTTGAAGACTTGAAGCTATGCTAATTTGGGAAAAGGTTGTAAAATTTAAATATATTCTTATTTATTTATCTGTGCAATCCCTTATTTCTATTTTGCTTCATTTTACTTTTTGTCATTTCTCTCGCTTATGGGCCAAGTGTGTTTTCCATCAAAACTTACTGCTTATTATTTTTTGTCTTTCTAAATAAAAATCAGCAATTTTGATGTCATATAGATGTCTGATAAACGATACCAAAGTTTTTTAAGGTAACACTCGTCAATATTTCACAGCAAACTTCATCGAAGATCAAGATTTTAATGCCCTTTATGTTCAATGTGAGCTTGAATCGAATGAGACCTGCAGAAAATGTTCCAAATCCAAATGTGCAACAAAGGGAACACCCATGAACATTAAAAATAATACTGCTGCTCCGAGGCGCCAAATTGGCCAAATTCTGTGCGCTACACGCTTAGACTTAAACTTTGCGATTTTGTTATTACAATTATTAGCATACATTATGGAGGGTCTGAGTCGAGTGAATGAATTTGAAAAAAAAAAGAAAATTTTCTAAATAATTAAGATGGTCAGTGGAAATAGGATTAAGCTAAAATGTAAGTTATGCCCCAGTCAAAAACTGTTGAGTGGTTCCATTACATTAACTGAGAATTTTAAAAAACAAAAATAAAGTAAACTTCCGAAATAGAAAACAACTTTTCTAACATGTTAGGCATCTTTCTATCTATTTATCTACTCTACTACTTGGGCTGGTATCTAGATATAATCTTCAAGCCAATATCTAGGTACTATGATGTTGAGCTATCTCTTATTTCTATCTAGATCAAGAATTGTTAAAACGCTAGTATCTACATCTAGATATATATATATATAATACTATAGCATCTATGTCCAACACTGAGTATATGCTGATGTAGAATTGGATATGGCATACCAAAATATCATCTCGATAGGTTCTCCACTGAATGCACTACTTGTTAGAAATCAAAAATAAGAGGTGGCAGCATCTGTTGAAGGTAAACCGTGCAAATTCTAAGAGAGTAGTCCATAAATTTCAAAATAAGAAATCTACATATTATACGTACTTTTCTAATGTAAATGATTTGGTCTGTATCATCCACTAAAGTATGCGTATACGTTCATAGAGAATATTTAGACTTTTATTATATGCATCACTACGGAAAATTAAACGGTGCTATTTAAAAAGTTTGATAACATCATCCTTTAGATATAAATGACGTCATAGTTTTGTTAATGTATTAAAAGATGCAAATGATAATTTTAATCAGTTTAACGGTCAGAAAGTTTTTAAAAAAGCTTGTTTTTAAGAAAATCAAATTGTTTTCGGGTTAGACTTTTACACGGTGCTTGAATTACCTTTTAAAATCAAATCTTTTGTAATTGTGCTTGGTGCTTTCAGTAATGTTTGCACAAAATCTAGCAGAGTGAAGCACTTTTAGAATTGGAACATCCAATCCTGGAGAATGAATGAACAAAGAGATGGAAAAGCACAAGATTGACATATACATGGTAAGCGAGACGAAACGGAAGGACAAAGGCACTACCATGAGAGGACAATACACTCTGGTATACAGCGGAGTAGAAAAACATAAAAGAGCGTGTGCAGGTGTAGGAATACTAATAAACAATAAGATTATAAACAGCTTGCATGACGTCACATATGTCAGTGAGAGAAAAATCGAGGTCACAATAACAATACTTAGTAAAAAAGTACAAATAGTGTCAATTTATACGCACCTGACACAGAAAGAGATAGGGCAGAAAGAGGATACACTTACAGGATACACTTATAACAACATACCACATGGAGACCCAGTTATAATTCGGGAGATTTTAAGGGACATATCGGTAATACACCATTGGCAGACGTGATGCAGAAATTTAATGAAGAAGCGATTAACAAAAGCGGACAGGATCTAATTGAGTTCTGAGCAATGAATGAGCTCAGGATCAATAGTACATACTTTGACCACCCAATACAACACAAGGTCACGTGGAGTAACACAAGAAACCAACCCTCCATAATCGACTTCATAATTAGCAACAGGGCAATACACCCAAAGCAAGTAATAGAACACTATCATCAGCAAATATTGGAACTGACCATGGACTTGTATTGTGCACACTAAACCTTCTAATAGATAAACAGAAAATTACGCCCTTCTACATGCAAAAGATTAATATAGAAATCATCCAAGAGCCAAGCACAAGAGACCTTTACAGAAAGAGACTGAAGCAAAAGTTAGAAAAAGACACGGGGCCTATAAACGAAACGGTAGAGCAAATATGGGAAAACACCAAAACAAATATACTAGACGCGGCGAGAAAAGCATTAGGTGTAAGAAAGAGTAAACAGAAACAAGAAAACAGGGAAAACACGTACCATGGTTCAACGAAGAAATCCGGAAGATAACAGAGGAAAAAAGAAAGCCTTTCTCAAATACAAAACACATAAATAAAAGAATACAAGAACATCAGAAACAAAGCTCAACAAAAGATAAGAAAAATAAAAGAAAATTACTGGGAAAATTCACAAAAGACCTGAAACATGACCTATATGGCTATCAGAAGCGAATATGGAGAATGATATGAGGATAAAAATTGGAAATTAATGAAACGGTACAAGTAACCACTATTAGCGAAAAGGAATGCATCCGCTACTTCGAAAAAATATATGAAGGGGAAGAAACCACGAGTGAAGCAACAAACTACGAAGGTATAGAATTCTACACTAAAATTATTCACATTCATCATTCATAATCGATTGCATACGGAATTAGTCATAGAAGAGGAACAACAAGGATTCCTTAGAAATGAAAGTACTATAGACACCATTTTCATATTTAGGCAACTGGTTGGAAAAGCGTACGAGTTTAATATTCCGCTATATATACCTATGTTTCGTCGACATGACAAAAGCCTTTGATCGTGTACGGAAGAATGACGCACTGAACATAATGAGAGAAACGAATCATCTAACACAAATAATAAACATAATCAACGACATGAATACCAACAACACAACACAAATTTTAACAAGTAGAAGACCTAGAAACATCAAGTCGGGAATAAGACAAGGAGACTCTCTGTGAGTCCTCTGATATTTAACTTGACAATGAATCAGATAATTCAAGAGATTAAAGGTAATAAAGGCTATCAAATAGAAAATAAGAACATTGGTATATTATGTTATGCGGATGACACCGCACTACTGGCAAACAATGAAGACGACTAAAAAGGGTTTTGTACCCATTCAATAAATAGACAAAAAGATAATTGAACAAATGAGCACCTTTCATTATCTAGGAATAGAGATAACCAGCATAAGAGAAACGAAATTGGAAACCAAAGACAAGCCTTGAAAGCTGTGCAAATTGCAGGCGCACCCAACTCAACAATATAGCACAATAAATATATATGATCAAAGAAAGTAAAACACGAATATACAAAGCAGCGATACGACCAGTCCTGACTTACGTACATGAAGCAAAATCAGAAACAAGCGCAACAAAACAAAAAATACGTGTAACAGAAATGAAGATCTTGAGGAAGATACAAGGAGTGACACCGAGGGACAGGAGGAGAAGTGCCAACATCAGAAGGGAATGCAAAGTGGAAGATGTGATAAAATGGATCAAGACCATGTCAGTCGTATGAACAACGAAAGTATGGCAAAGATCTGCAAAGACAATCAACCCAATGCAAAAAGACCTCCCAGAAAACCCCCAAAACGATGGGCTGAGAGCTGGCAATCGTCATCCATAGAATAACTAAACCAGCAACAGGAAAAATCTTAGTCCATAAATTAGAAGAAGAAGACAAAAATCTAAATTATTTGTTTTGCAGTGGCAACATTTACAGACTTAAATCAATAAAATACCTTAGTGCGATTATATAATAAAGTGGTAAATTACTATATGACATGGCAAGATTATCCACTTATTATAAATGATTAATAGTAAGGAAAAAAAACCAAAAATTCTGTAACATCATTGTTAAATCTTTACATTATTAATAGGTAAAATATCGTACGGCTTTGATAAAAATGATTTTTAATTTAATTTAAGTAAATAAAAATAATACGCAATAACAATAACTAATGGAGTTTTAATAATCAACAACTGACTATCATATATCAGAATGAAACAATATGTTTGCAAAAAATGTGAAATTCTAAAACAAAACAAACAGTAGGAATGTGTTGATGTAAAAATCTTATGGGCGGGGCTTTAATCAAGTTACTATTATGCGTAATATAGGTACATATATAAATATACTTAGGTGGTATATATGTTTATAGTCGGCTGCAAATTAAAGGAAAACTGTACATAGGGCCAAAATAATCGGAGATCAAACAATGATGAGTCTAATATAGGCATTTTATTGGGAATCCTTTACCTAAAATCAAGATTGCTGCTAAGTCATTGCATTTGAAGTTTAATATAATTGTATGTACATATTAAAGTATTACATTCATTTAACACAATGACTAGTAATAATTGAGCAAGAGACTGATAAAAGGCAAAATTCTAAAAATTGTCGAAATTATTTTTGAAGCCCCTTTTAAGTCTTCAATAAGTACATTATTTTAAACATCAATAATGTATATTTTGTTGTAATGTACTAATATGCAATTACCTTATACACTGTGTATAAAAACCATTTAAATTTAATAATAAACTTATAAGTCTAGAACTAATTATAACTTAATAAGAATGACGCTCACAGAACAACTAGTTCAATTATGAAATGAGTATTGTATATCATAAAGGATAATGTAGGTCGGTAAATACCTAAATACCACAACTTTACAGTTATATTAACAATGTAACTGTAATAAAAACATATTAATAATCTTTAAATTAATCAGGATTATGAAGAAATATCTTGACCTACAATTTTTATGCAATTCGTCTAACGATAAGAGATAAGAACTAAGAACTGAAAGCGCTGAAATTTTAAGCTCTCCTCACCTTTCTAATACCCTACTAGGAGAGTGTTGGCTTTGGAACCACATCGTATCGTCCGCTCATGACCAACGGGACTCACGTGTATATTGTGCATTATTTTATTGCAGGAAAAACAATACATAATGCCAATAAATTACAATCGCTGGTTTTTTATTTCAAGTTAGCAGCAAAATTATAAATTAGACGTTTCAAATCATTGCTAAATATTATTATAAAAATAAATCTTTTTGTACTTTGTATTATAATTTATAAATATAATACAATGTTGCAATTTCATATCTAAATGTTTTATCACATATATCCCAGCTTTCCAATAGTATCTCTTTTCTTTTTAATAATAACAATAACTTGATTACTTGATAGGAAAATCGGTGATTTCAATTCAGAAATTTTAAAATGTACTTCAGAAACGATAATCCTACCATTTTTAGATATGTAGGATAGAGTGCGTTACTATCGCAAGATCTAGCCTTGAAAAGTCTGCAAAAACTGCTTATTCAGCAAGTCTGGTGACTCATAGATGCCGCAGAATTCGCTCTTGCTTTTAATACTAATTCAAAGAAACTATATAAACTCGAGTACGAGCACACCAAAGCATACTTACCTGGCGTAGGGGTTACCGTGATCAGAAAGGCGGTTCCCCCAGGATGAGGCCCTCTCATTGCACTACGACTGGGCTGACCCCTGCGATTACCCCTAATGTGGGTAACTCGGGCGCGTAATTTTTGGTAGTCGGGACTGCGTACGCGCTGTCCCGGTATAATTTAATTGAAATACAATTCTAGCATTCAATAAATTAAGTAGATGCTTCTCTCTCTTGTTATTAGTATTTTGTTTGTTATCTTTCGTCTTTTATTAATTGTGTAGTATAAGTATTTTAAATTTTTAAGTACAATTTATCCACGGCTGTTGAATAATGATGATACACCACCATGTCGCTCGACAAGTCGACACCTTTGAATTTGTGCTCTAGTATTTGACCCGCATGTAATGATTTCAAGTGCAACACTCACCTATCAGCTCGTGCGTATAAATTTTGGACTATAACTGAATACGCTGAAATATTGTCAATGAAGAAAAAACATTACTGAGCAAAGACAAACTTAAAAAAAAACAAAAACTCTAACTAATATTTTCGGATAAAACTTTTAACAGTAACGATACGCCAAAACTTATTCGCAAATCCAAACAAAGATTATTAAGTAGCTCATTCCACAAGTAACATTAAAGAAAATAAATGAATTATTTGTATTGTTTTGTAGAAGTTTTAAAAACTAGTTGGTTATTATGTATTGCAATTAACTTCCCTATACAATGTATGTGTCCAAAGTTTATAATGTCGCAAAAAACTATGCGTAAAAGTGCAAAATATTAGTTGCCTATAAAATAGATTGTACCTAAAAATATGCATTTCTCGTTGAAACGAGAAATATTTAAATGCAAAACTCAGTATCAGACTGGCTGGTAATGCTGCACTTGACCACTCTACCTCCATGAGTATTACAAAGATTAAATAGAATATAACAAAACATATCAAGAAACTTAAATAAACCTAAATTGAGATAGTGCCATGCGAACTATCAATTGTTTTTCCAGTATTTCTAAAACCAGTTCTGTTACGGTTATTGTCCTATACATGTCTCGTAACTTATTTCAGAATAGTTATGAGACCTCGAAATTGCAGATTTAAAAGATTTAGAAATCTGCATGGAATTGATTTTTTAAATATGGCAATATGATCAAGAATTCAAATAACAAAACATCAGAACTATGGAAGATAGTAAATAATTTAAAAGGAAATAAAAATAATGAAAAAGTATGTTCTACAATCATAGCTGACCAGTTTCAAGATTATTTTATTATTAGTGTAGGAGAGGTTGCTGACAACATGCTAAAGGATCTGAAATGGTTGAACAATCATCAGCGTTTACATACTTGGAGTATTGTTTTTTTAAAATTATCCTCAGAGAGTATCTTCAATACTTATACAATAGAATCACATTTAGAACAGACATAAATCATCTTAACTTGATATATAGGGGGCTTATAACTATTCCATCATATACCACTTCATTATTTCAAAGATCATTTTTGTATAACATTGCGGAATTCAATAATACTCAGTTTGCAAAAGTTTAAACACCATTTCTCTCTTTATCTAATTGATGGGCAATCGAACTTGGATTGACACCTTGCCGATTTCTTGCTTAATTCTAGTTAGGTACGTTGTTTAAATCCTGTCATTATTGTGTAATGTTAATTTGTTTTTTTTTAATTTTTTACTTATGTATTCTATGTTATACAATAAAGGTTATGCTTTAGTTTTCTTTTTACTCAAGGTTAAGTGGAAGAGCAGTTCTCAGATGAACTCCATCACCTTGTGGTTAAATTAGCACCTTTTTAGTTTATTACATATTTTCTTTTTTTTTGTGAAATTGCATTTATGCTAATTTAATAAAACAATTATTACTATTATTATTATTACGCTTGAAATTTACAATAAATTCTGGAAAAAAGTTACTTGTGCCTCCTCATAGAACACTTTGTTTTTAAATAAAATCAAACTTTTTAAATATTCTAAAACCAGATTCATTTAAAACTTCGTTTTTCAGTATCTTAGAACCACTATATGCCTCTTTACCTATATGATGGTCGCAATTTTTTATTTGTATTATGGGTTGGAATCAAGAAAGATAGAATTTCTGTATGATTACTACTGACAGAGGTCAGACATTTAGAAGTCAAATTTTTCAAATAATTGATATACAGTGACCATCAAAAGGTTTGTACCAAGCACATGAAAATCAGGTCAAACTGTCTTATAAACATGGAAATTAGGAGTCTATAGTTTTGTTTCAAATAATTTTTAGAAAAGGAAATCAATAATCTATCAATAAAAGCACATGTACAAATTTCCATTTTTTTGGTATCAGGCATCACATTTGATGATAAACATGCACATATTATTGATGCAGCTTTTCAAAAAATCCAAAACTACTACCTTTTTCCCAATTAGTGCAAACTTTTTTGGCAGTCATGGTAGAAGTCAATCTCCTAAACTCCTCATCTCTTGTGAAAGTACCACCATGAAGACTTCTAAAATAATGTATTGGAGATCCATGGCTTAAGGTTCGTATGTATTGGATGATTTAAATAAAAGTACTTCCTTAAGTGTTTTATTTTTTATTTAATTTTCTCAACCGGTTTCATTCAAATGAACATCTTCAGGAGTAAAATTGTCATTTAATATGAATATAAAAATTCATTTTGTTGGTTTTTGTAGAAATAATTTTTAGCTGTATGTATTCTTTTCCTTATTTGTAGAATGTTTAAAAGGTATGTTTTCTATATTAGATGATTTTCTATTAATTAAATCTGTATCATCAAGACGTCTGCATACAAATACAATTAAATAAATATGTGGTTTTAATTTGTTATTAGTTGGTATTGAAATTATTGAACAGATGATAACAAAATGAATTTTTATATTCATATTAAATGACAATTTTTCTCCTGGAAATGTTCATTCGAACGAAACCGGTTGAGAAAATTAAATAAAAAAACA
>VTPC01003490.1:0-26494 GCA_011009095.1 Ignelater luminosus | reverse complement strand
AATGCCATAAATAACCAGTAGGAACTTTTACTTTTTAATCTGCAAACAGAAAAATATTAAAATTTTACTGTTGGTGATTTTTTTCTGTAAACTTTCAAAAAACCAAAAACTTCAATAAGCATTATGCTACATAAATAAACATTGGTTGAATTTATTAAATTGAATTAAATACAGAGGTGATAGTTAGTAGTACCTTCCATACGCATGTTTCATTCAAGTAGTATGTGTAATCCATTGCCATTTAAAACGTTTCCTATTCATGTGACTAAATAATAATAAGGGATTAAAATGTTGTTTGTGAGACTGGAGTCTAATTGTTCGTAACATAAATTTTGTTATTATTTTTTAACTGTTTTAACGAATTTCAACAACCCTGCATGTTAAACATACTTCAGATGTAAGAAGGGAAAGTTGTAAAATGTCTAGGGGTAGCTCATGATGGCATTTATTGTTTATTGTGCTACTACAGCTGCATTATTAGTTCCAAGAAAATAGGCATGTTTGGTAAATTTTCGTTCTTGCACTACAAGGGTTTAAAAACACCGTAAATCTCCCTAACTTTCACTTTTTAAGGCGACAATACAAGAAACACTTATCTTTTTCTAACCAGAGACGGCTTCAGTTTTTAATATTTAGGAAAATTGTGAAAATTTTCAACATTCACGGAGCCACTTCGTTTTTTCATGTTTTGTCTTCTTTTAGCCTCACTTATCACCTATTAAAAGGATACCCTTTATTTCGGAATCACCCTGTATACCGTGTGTTTGCTTTAAACTTATAGATACAATTTGAATCAAAGAAACTACTCGTACATAAATGTTACAATAAAATTATAATGTAAATAATAATAAACACATATCATGGCTCGGCTAACACCGGAAAAGCGTAGGATGATCAGATAGGTCTTATCTTCTTGATGGTTGAGATGCAAGACAGCGATTTCCACTTGGCTCTGTATTTTAGATCTTGGATCTATCTGTTTGCGAAGGGTCAAGCTAATAAAAGCCTTAACCTCCTTCATCGAAAATGTTCTGGTTTGGTTAGGAATTGTGTAGGTCTACGGTGGGTCCGCTACTGTTCATGGCTGCAGCGTTAGAATCAGTTTGGGTCGCTTATAATGGTGCTCTGCGGCAGCGTCGTAGCTGCCAAGGTTGGTGATTATTGGGGTCTGGGATTCGGCAGTGGTTGTGTATAGTTTTTCTGCAACGGCGCGTATAAATTCACTGATGGTCGGAGTGTTGGTGTCTCTGTGAAGAATGGCGTTTCGAACATAGCTTGAGGCGCTTATGGCGGTGCGCATCATGCAGTTTTGGAGATTTTGTAATTTGATAATGTGGGTTTTGGCTGAGTATCCCAGGTGGAAACCACGTACATAATTATGGGCCTGATGATTGACTTGCAAAGTAGTAGTTTGTTTCTTGGGTTAAGTTTGCTCCGGTAGTTCATTAGGGGACGGAGGGCTGCTATGAGTTTTTTTGTTTTTGAGGCACAGGCATCGATGTGTGGCTTCTACGTTAGGCGTTTGTCTAGGATAATCCACAGGTTGTTAATGTTTTTAATTTTTGTAAAATTATTCCGCAATAATTAATTCAAATCAAGGTGCGTGGCCACCTCTATTGAGGAATAGGGTTGTAGAGAGTAGCTGTTTTCGCGGGGCATCTATCTGTGTAATTTAGTTACGGGATAAATTGCTTCTGCGCGTTGAGATCAGGGTACGGTTGACGCGAAATAGTGGAGTGGATTCAGAAGCTTCAGAGAGTAAAGTCCAACGCCGGTGGGAAAAAGTTTTGTGCGACGTCTTTCATAAAAATCTAGCTGTTGTGGCCCATGAAGATTATCGTTTAGTGACGTGTCCTTAGGATATATCAGCGTAGTGCTGGATTTCATAAAGGGGTTGCCGTTGGAGCTTATTCTTTGGAAGTAGGGCTTCTTCTTCCTTTCGCTATTAAGCCGAACTTGTTCAGTGGAATTCGTCGCCATTTTGTCCCTCCTTGCTGTGTGGATGCGGCCAGTCTACGAAGCTTTAAGTAAATAGATACGCAGTTACCCGTGTGAACAACGTTTTGGATCGTACAGCTACGCAAGGTTAGTGTACATCCATTAATATCGTCGTTTTTTTTATACCCCCTTGTGGGTTAAAGAAACAAGTGCATTCAAAACCTGTTCAGTGGAAAACAAACAAGGAAGCTTCTCCTTGGCATTAGTGTAAACATTCATAACAACGGTTTCTAGTATTGTGTTTGGTTCATTACTTATTTTTACGAATAAAGAATTTTATAATCCAGTCATATTCAGCGTAAATTTGTAATGTAAATCAGTTTTAATTTTTTTTTTATAATAATTATTTGACTTGGTTTTAATTTGTTTGTATGACTTAATTCATTGTCGATTTTATTTAAATGAAATTAGATATTTCCTTTTTGTAAGATATATTAAGTGCAGTCAGTCGTAAGCTGTTTGAACGGCGTCGACGGGTGCCCACGCATTTGGCGTTTCTGGGAATCCCCTCGAGCGTCACTAGCTAGAATTTTGCTGCGCAGTAAGATCGAGCACGATTATTGACGTTTACTTTATAAGGATTTTGTTTTTGTATAATCAACAGTTTATTTGTTTTGTTTTATTTGCATTTTTTGTTTGCTTGTTTTATATTATGTAACCTTTCTTTTTTTTTATTTATTTTTCTAATAGATTTATAGTTTGAAAGATAGTTTTATTATTGTAATTGTATGCACTAGTTTGAGCGAAAATATCGAAGTCACCTAAGCATTTGATTACTTTGATCCAGTTATATTAAATTTCACTAATACAAAATATACCGGGTGACTCAAAAACCTTGACATACTGAGTGATCCAAAGAAAATGACTTGTTGATTCAATTTGAATATTCCAAATTTAATTAAAGAAATATTTATACAGAGTGGAGTGAAAATACTTTTGTATAAGGAGGTTTAACGCCTTGAGTAAGCTTTTGTTTCAGGAAGTCTAAGTAAGTATTTGTAAAATTATTGCCGATTTAAAAAGGACTATGGTCCTTTTGAATCTTGTAATCTGGCTGAATCCATAGTGGCGCCTTCTAATAATACCGATTTTGAGCTATTTCAGTGGTAAGTAGGTAGGCATTTCGAACCTAGCCGTCTTCGACTGTTTGCTAGTCTGGGTATCAACGAACTTAGTTCCTCGTGCCTTCTAGTCGCTGATTATAAGTCTGTGTCTTAAAGCTTATTTTGGCGCGTATCAAGGTAGTTGCCGTGGTTCTTTCATGGGATCGGTCTACAATGGATGTGGACGTTGTGGAGCTGTGGGAGCTCGACGTTTCGGTAAATTAGACTGCTTCCCTTTTTTCCGGGTCGATTTCGATTCTCTACAGTTTGAACCATTTGACGATTTGTTCTGCCACTTTTAATAGTCTACGGAGAATCATTTATGGGTCTCTAGAGGTGACCAAGATTGCGGTGTCGCGGGCGTATAGAGCCAACGCGGTGGCCTCGGTGCTATTAATGGAGTAGAGTGTCGGTGATAGGAGCGACCCTCGCCTGCCGTAATACTTCTTTCCGAAGACCTGGTGCCATTCAGTTTGATGCGGAAAGATCGGTGTTGAAAGTATGAAATGATCACTTTTACCAGGCCATGGTTAATGCCCTTGTTTAACATTTTAGCGAAAAGACCGGCGTGCCATACCTTGTCGAGAGCCTTGGCTAAGTCCAAGAAGACGGCGCCGGCAAGGTCTCGTTGGTTGAAGCCTGCGGTGATGTGTTCCACCACTCAAAGCACTTAATGGATGATAGCGTACCCTCACCAAAAACTAAACTGTTTGGCGGGGATGATTGCTTTGTCTTCTACTTCTTGTTGGAGAGTGAATAAGATGACTCTTTCGGTAATCTTGCTTAAAGTGGGTAGCAGGCTGAATAGTCTGTGGTTTTGTGGAAATAGTAGATCTTAACTTAGCTTAGGTAGGACGATGGCGTTTGCAGTTTTAAATGACGATGGAAAGTGTCGAAGTCGAAGGGTGGCATTTATGATTCTCACAAGGGCAACGATTGCCTTGTTGGGCGGGTGTTTTAGTGCGGCTTTGGTGATGCCGTCCGGCCTTAGGGCTTTCTTGGGACTCGTTTTGTCTATGAGCTGGCGTACTTCTTCGAGGAATGTAGGCGGGATCTCACCGTCGTCATCTGCTTCTTGCAGCTTACCCTGGCCACGCAGCGTACGTCAATGTCGTTGTAGTTTCGGCTACATTGTCGCTCCAGATTTTCTGCGAATGCTTCCGCTTTGTCTTCGTTAGAGTACATCGGGCCATTTACTCTCTAGATGGGCAGGGTTAGTTGTTTTTTATTTTTTAAGCACCGTGTCGTGGGCGGCACTGTTGTGTGTTCATTTTCTCATAAGGGATCGATGGTCGGTTGACGCTCCGTGGGGGTAACGTGTCTGGACCAGCGGTGTTGTGGTTGGTGGTACGTGCCACTCGGTCGTTTATGGATTCTTGGGTCGCTGCGAGACCCCTTTTCCATTTTCTGTTCCGGGCAGTCTCGATGGAAATGGAGAAGCTGACTGCGAGCTAGGTCCGTGAACCTGGTTGGCACTAACGATGATCTGGTTGACTGTTTTAGGGGCGGTAAATGCACTGTACGCCGCGATGTCGTCCTACGTTAGGGTCTTGCACAAAGTGATCAGGTTGGATTCTTTCAGCGTAGGCATCACGTAGTTGGCCAGCAGCTGCTTCTTTTTTATAAGATCTGCGGCTGGCTCGTCCCTGTGTTGTTGCTTTCCCTATAAGGCGATGTAGTTGGACCTTTCCCCTCGCTCCCATAGTAAGCCAGAAACCTCGCCTTTAATTCCGCTAAGGAGATGGTTAGAGTCGCTTGCTGTTGCCACCACTTAGCGGCGTCTCCTCAGAACTGGGCGTACAATTCCGAACAGCTTTTGTTTTTCAGGTAGGTACTGCAGAGGAAACCGTCGAAGAATTTGTGCGAATCCTCGTGCTAGAACTCGTGGTATTCCGGCAGGGCAACGGCTGCGTGCGTGGCCTGTTGTCCTACAAGCTGCAGGAGCAGCGCGACCGTATCTTCGGTTGTAGGAGCAAATTGGCCTTAACTGGCGCTTGTAGAGTCCATCGCATGCAGTTTCGAGATGTCGATGGCGGCTGGATCATTCGTAAGGGCGCCGAAGTGGGCTTCTATCATTTCGAGCTTAAATGTGGGTTTGGTTCTTTTGCTTCTGAAACTCCTCGCAGCGGCGGCGTCGGAGACGGCAACTGAACGTCTGAGCGTCTTCAAGGTGCGCCATGTTGAGGCCGCCAAATTTTACCAACTAGCATGGTCGGAGCAATGGGCGTGGTGAAGGAGGAAGAGTCTTTCACGTGGTGCTCTGGAAAAACAGTGACACATCCTTGTAGAATAGTTGCTTTTTTAACTATTTAACAAAAATTTGATTTAATTTGATTTGATTTGTTTGTGCCATTAAAACCAATTAAAACTAATTGACGAATTACTTAAGTTTTGTGATATTTTTCGTTCGAGCCTTTGTATTATCCTTGCTTGTTTCACAAGCTCATAAGGTTTGCTGCAAAGGGATTTGAGTAGAAGGCCAGTCTGTTACTGTATTTCTTGCTAAATGTTTTTAATCCTCTCTTCTACTGCGGGTACTTTAAGGTCATAAAGTAACGTGTCATTAGTGACATATCACGGTGCATTGGCAATCGTTCTTAGCATTTTAGATTGAAACCGTTGCAGTATTTCTACGTGCAAGTTTTCTCTCTGTAATTTTAGATAAAAATAAAATATTCCAGACTATGAAGACTAGAACGAAATGTCACGATAATTTACTGTTTAATTTGAAATTAAAGTTTTTGCAAAAGGTGCATTTTTCAGAAAAATTCTACGTTAATAACTAAGCGATGAATGAACACTAAAAGTTAAACATGAAGAATGACGTCTGTAAGCTAACAATAAGATTTATTTATCAAGAGAAATACGTCAGAGGACTCCTTTAAACATTTAATGCATTCATTTGCAGCTAATTCTACCATCAGAAAGTATTTTTCTTTCTTTGTTTCTTTCAGTGTTAAGAAATATAAAAACAAGGTTTTATTCGGTGTTCTACTTTCTTTAAAAGCCAACTAAAAGCATTCTGACCTAAAAAAATCGAGATTAATGGATAAACTGAAATACGCCAGTGTTGATGTGACATTAGAATATCTACTGCAATAAGTACTACTACATCATTGTTGCATTTTATCAGAAATTACAATATTATTGAGTAATGTCAGCATTTTACGATTAGCAAATAACGATCACTTTTCCCTTAATTAGCTACACCTTCCATTAATTCTGATCGAATTACCGTCTAATGACCCACGTGGGAGTGGAGGAAAATTTTAAATCGCTTTAAACAGCTACACAAAATTTAATTATAAATTACAGTATTGCTTTGAGCAGGTGTGCCTTTAATAACACTTTAAATCCACTTATTAAAAGGAAAAGTTAGATATTTGGCATTAATTTCCTTCTGGAAACGCTTTTCTAAACACAAGATCGTCACGGTTGTGCCAAAAGGAAAAACTTCTAAAATGTATGCATCATAATCTTGTTCTCGATTTATTTTAAAAGCATTAAAATTGCTTGTGACACAAGCACGAAACTGCCGGAGCGGACTAAATGATTTCAATTCCCTCATAAGTTACACAGTAAGAGGTTTGTGCCAGCCGACACCTGGTTCATTAGATGTCCAATGAATAATTCTAGGAGACAGAGACTGCATTACGAGTTGGTGCCGTCTAATTCGGTGCCAACTTACATAATCCTGTTTCCTTACTGCACGCCACGTCTACTACAACAGTCCTTTTGATTATTATAAAGGATATTGAAACTAATGATGGCTACCAAACTTGTATGCCTGCATGTTTGATGTGGATTAGGCAAAAATTGTTTAGAAGTAGAATGTAAGATTGAAGACTATTTTGAATCTTACAAATCTATAGTTTTCTTTTGTTTTGTATATTCAATGTCTAAAATTATTTGTAAGGAAGTTGATAGCAAATTACAATACAATCTGATTAGGGATTTTTGATTCAACAAAGAATCGCTTGAATACACAATATAAATTGATCGGAAAAATCCTAAGATTGCTCACGTTCTTTTGCTGTAAGGAATCTGAAAATCTTTCCTACTACATTGCTATTATAATTTCTAACCGTTCACTCTTAAAAACAAATGGAAATACTTTAAGAACTATTTCAGATGACAAAACTTTAAATTAGTTATGGTTTCAAAATTTAATTGTTTTTATTATACTTTGTCAACTAAGGCTTTAGCTATCCGTTTTCATTAAATAGATGTAAACTAATTCGTTACCATTAAATTCATAAGTTAGGGTTGTAGAATTCACAATTTATTTTAGCAGGGTCTTGTTTGTCCAATATCTGCTCTCGACGGCTTTACTTAAGACCACAATATAAGACAACACGGGGAAAATATCGGGAGAAAGGGATAGAAGAGATTAATTAAAACCGTATCCAACAATCTCGTAAGATATACAATATTTGGCGAGCGAACGGATATAGGAAAATAGGGGGAGAGAAGTCGGTTGGGTACTATTTACCCATGCAGCCGAGTTATCAAAATAACGAATTAAATTAATCATAATTTGCTTTCTTTATTTCATTGAGATAATTAAAAAAAAAGAAAACATAAATCATATCTTAATAAGAACGCAGAGCTTAAGATGGGAGTTATTTCATCGTAAAATGAATAATTGCTTTTCCTAACTTTAATTGAAATCCGTTTTTGTTTCGCCTTCCGCTGTCTCTGAAGGAATTAAATATCATTTCAGGAAATACTTCATATAATTTTATTTTATGTTACGGAATAGGTGAAATTGTATTTTTAAATTTTCGCAAAGCTCTGCTGAAAACAAGTATTTAATAATAAGTAAGAATATTAAAAATTAAACTTTTCCTTTCTCAATAGTGTTGAAAACGGCAATTAAATGACTCAAAATCTCTGTTTAATCTAATGAAAATGAAAAGCTTCGTAAAATATTAAAGACAATAGAGCTCTTTGAAACCAAAGCCTAGCTTACAGTTGTCTAGACTTTCAAAGATTTAAATTCTGTTAAAACGGCACATTTATAGTTGGAAGATGTCGATTTTGATATTAAGATTTATTGTTGAGATAATTTAATCCTCTGGCGCTTTCTCACTGTTAGATTTCATAACAAAGTGATAAAAACCGACGTAATGTCTTTGCTAATAAGCATTACTGATTTGTTCTTTTAGTCTTTCTTTATTCTTGTCTGTAGAATAAACACTCACACTAACTTTTAACTAGGTAATTTAATTGAACAAAAACAAAATACATAGCAACTTAAACTTAAAAGAAGATAACTCAAGAACAGCCAAAATAACACGTCTTCTCGTCTTAGTCTTCTAAAATGCTCTCTCCTTTGTTATGCGCTTTTTATTTTTCCCGGTTGTGTTCCAATTATCGCATTCGGCCTAGAGGACCTCCTCGTCCTCGGTTCAAAACTCTCCACTGCATTTTCATTTTCTGCCTCTTCGGTTGAAGTGTCTTCTTTCTCGGGACGACACCATCGTTTCAATCTATCTGAAGAATACACAGATTAGAAAGACCTTTAAGGGCCCTTCCCACCATGTAAGGCCCTTTGAAACGTGGTAGCAGCTTTCTTGAGGTTCCGGTCGCCGCTAATTTTCATCGAGCCATTACTAGGTTTACCATCATTTAGTTGATGGTGTTGGGGATAAAATTATATGTTACAGTGGAATATACTTGCCTAGCTCCTACTCTTTAAGTCGGAATTCAACTCAATTCCTTTACGAAGTCTCTAACAGATTCACGGATGATTCGTAGGGTTCGGATCACTAAATAGTGTTTACTAAAAATGCCTCTAATCAAATTTTGGCGACAGCACCGTCCATGTAATTTGTCACTATCACTCTTTATTTATTTATTCGGACTACTGAGTTTACCTGGAAGGCTTTTTGTTTCAGGTCGTCCTTGACGTCCACAGTGTCTGTTTCGGAGGGAATACCTCGAATTACCACTCTAATCGGTTTTTCTTCAAAGAGTTGGTACGTTTAAAAGGCCGTGTTGCTCTCTTCAAGAAAGTAGATGGTTTTGCGATAGTCATCGATTGTTTCTGATGTTTATCCCATAGTTGGTATTTTTTGCTTTTGTGAAATTCTATTTGAGACGTTTGAGTTCACTGGATAATGTCGCCCAGCGTTTTCTCGTTTTTTTTTTGGTCGGAGTGAGGCTTTCGGTAACGTATTCCTCTTCCATGTTCTCGACTGTGAGGGCATCAAATCTCTTTTCTGTGGCAACCTCGCTGTTTCACCCTTTCGCTCTTTCGTGGATTCTTCTGTACTACTGTTGTGTATCCATCATTTGAAGAACTTTGGTTTTTTTCTGTTATCGGGTTACTGACTGTTGTAGTTGTAGTTGTTGTACTGAAGCTGACACATGCGGACAGGAAGTGACCCAATTTCTGTGTTGCGTATTTTTAACGTAGAATTCTATGCCGTCAGTCGTTTTTGCCTAGCTCTTTCCATAATTGCGCTGTAATTCAAAGTTGAATTTTTTTAATGGAAAGCATTTTCAAGTCACACGTGCACATAAAAGTAAATGCAACCAGACGGGATTAAAAGAAAACATTTTTCAACAATCTTCGGAGTAAAAATAATTCGATAAATACGTTTTAAGATATAAAACTTGAACAAACTTCATAAATAAAACCGAAAATATATAATAAAAAAAATAACATTAATACACTTTGGATAGTCTGATTCAAAAGTTATTCGAGACTCGATTCAATAATTAATTTCTTACTTTTCTCGTGAACGTGCGGGAAAAATCTTTAACTCGGTAATCAATGGACCGAGTTGGCAGGACTTTCTTTAAATAATAAAAATGGATTTTTTCTTTCCTTGGGGTTTTCTCTGTTACCGTTATCTAAGATTTTTTGGGAATCGCCGCTAGTACCATTAAGTCCACCGTTTAATGATAGATAAATAAAGTTTTTTATACGTTTTTGCTTCAAAAAAGCAGAAAAAAATACCGTTTGTGCCAAGTTGATTAGTTTTCTGTTTCATGCGTAGTATATGAATTCATATTCAATTCTGTAAAAAAATTTGAAATTTTCAGAAAGTCCTCCAGAAATAAAAAATTTATGATTTTTTGCCAATTCGTGTTTTTTTTTGGTTTCTCTCTACTAGAGCCAGAACCACATGTTCTATCGACTTGAAACCATTATCATCATAAAAAATTGATTGTGTCATCTTGGTTACTATTTTATGTTTTTTTATTTAGCGGACCTACAACCAAGGAAGGACTTTACTGTTTATTTTTGCTTTACATTTTTGTTTACAGCGTCTGATTGTTTTATGTCGTGAGAGTTTTATAAAAATTCTATTTATTAGGTTTTATTTATTGTAGACCAGATAAATGTTATAAACTTTTATTGCAGCGTTTGTATTAATCGTTGTTACCATAGAGGAATTAATATAATTAGAGGAACAATTATAATGTTTTAAATGTAACCCAAAAACGTATCGCATAATAGGCGGCGATATACGAAGTGTTCATAAATGTTGTCCAGTTGACTATGGAATCTTGAAAATGCAGAAAAATATTATAAATTGTACTTCAGTATTTGTAAGTTTTAAAAATAGAACACGACGGTCATTAAAATCTTGCTTTGCTTGTAATTTTATTGCTTTTGCAGGCAGAAGGTTCTTTACATGCTAAGAGGAAGGACCTCTTTACTTATTTTCTATTAACAATAAACGTTTAAACACCTTTTGATTTTATTGTTTTAACCGAATCTAATTTTGATGTGCTGCCTTGTTGATTTATTTCAACAACTAATACGTATTTGTTTTCTGTTATTTGTCAATTTCAAATGTCGTGTCCTGCATTTAGCAATTTAGTTAATCTTGTGCTGAAATTTGTTATGTTGTTCTACATTTTTTCTCTCTAATTGTCCTTATTGTACAAAAAAGTCTTTTTCAAGACGAAAGTTGTTTTTGTGCTGTCTGCCTAATCACAGTAAGATTCTTACATACTGTGAAACCATAAGATTAGGCAACCATCATAACAACGATGCAATGCGTGTAACGTGACAAACATTGTAATACATATACTGTTTTTGAAAAGGCGGCAAAAGTACAAAAAGTTTAACAGAATTTTTTCACAGTAAAACTACACTTTACAAAACATTTAACATCGAGTCATAGATTAGACCGCTTCGTTTGCAATCATTATAAAACAAAGAAAATGTCAGTAATCGCAACTCGATATCAGTTAAAACACGGCCGTGTGAAATTTGATACATTTGCGAGTATACATTGAAAGTCCTAATTATTTATTTATTAAAGCACAAATTGCAAATAGAGATAATAATGCACTAGCCGGTAGTCTAGGGAAAAATAACGCCAAAAGTACGCCTGCACGAGTTTGTTTCAAATCGTTACGAGTAGTGACCTTTTAGTTCTTATGTTGATTAAAGTGGGCGCATTACCGCTTCCATTTGCAATTTTACCTAGAGATAAGTGCAGATAACAAAATTATTTATAAAAAAACAGTTTTTTATACGCTGATCGACCTTGTTTTACACGAAAAGTTTCATTATAATGTCTGCTAACGTTTACGGTAGTTGCTAACGTTCAATAAAACGCAAGGAATAGCTTTAGTAATTTAATAAACCAAAGAACGTAGCATTTAATAAAAAACTAAATAGTTGTAACAATAACGTAACTTTTGCCTTTTCTTTCTGAAGGTCATATATCTCTTAGTATATCTTCCCATTTTTACCACCAGGGTGATATTGCTAACTTAAATCTAAGATATTACACGTATTTTAAAGTAATTGCGTTTATTTCTTTGCAACAACCATTTTGCCGCAAAAACAACGTCTAGACGTTTAGATACTTTTTTTATTTGCTTACTTTTTTCAGGACAGTGTTTTTAAAAACAGTTTTGCGATTTCAGTAATGAATGGATTAGCTGAGATTTTGTTTTATGTAATGCATTTTACTTTAAAAGCAAGTAAGTAATATAATAGTGCGCGCCTCGCTACTTAGTAGTACCAGGTACAAGGCCAGAATTTGAAGCAGAAGATGCAAACTGTACGCTACAAAAAAGTTAACGTGTCTCCATGCAACTTTAAAGGTCGATAACTGTGTAATCAAGACAACGTTCTAAAGGTGTATGCACAAATTATCCGCTTTAAATTGCTAGTTAATTAGTGATATTCCCAACATATTTTTAAAGTTTGGTTAATCCAATTTTGCTCTTAATAAGTGTGGAGTCTTTAAATAGAAATCAACGCCGATTCTTACAAGAACAAAAAATACTTTTACGTCCTGTTAGACCTATTCTGCAATGAGGTAGAGCTTTCCATGGAAAGGGTAATTGGAACGTTAATTGCGTGAATTTTCGTAACTCCGGATATATGATAACGATTTTTTTTAATACATTTGATAATTGGCGGGTGGGTTTGTGACGTATTAGTGTATATAAGGTAACATGTTGGTTAAAATGTTATTGAATCGGTCTGTTAATCCGTTAAACTGTGAGCGATAGCAGGTGCTAAAACAATTGCAAACTCCCATAATCTTCAATAAATCGGTGACTAGTTCGGATTGAAACATTTTTTCCACGGTCACTGAGGAAGTGTCTGAAACAACCATGGCGCATTAGAATATTTTCTAAGAGCAAACACACTACTGCCATACCAAGCTGTCTGTAATTCCACTGATTACCTGATTGCTTTTGATTACGCTCACTCAGTCCGGTCAACACCTTTACCGACATAACAAACTAATCACATTCTCACATAAAATTGTATCAAACATTCAAGGCTTGCTGGAAAAATTTCTGCAAATGGTTAAGAAAAACACAGATACAATGTAGTGAATTTTTTTATTGTTTTTCAAAATATTCGCCCGTAGGCATCAATATTGTGTATACGCTCAAACCCATTTTCAAAGCCCTTTTTCCAATTTGAAGCTAGCACCTCAAAAACCAGTTGTCCCAACAGTTGCTTCAAGCGAAGAATACTGCTCACCACGCATCTTGTTTCTGATTGTCGGGAACGGAAAGAAGTCCTTTAGCCTAGATAAACGAATATGAACAATGTGACATCAATTTCACTTTTTCACTGGCTAAAAGGTGAACATTTTGTGAAGCTGTATGGGCACTTGCATTATTATAGTAAAGATGGATGCGCCAATTGGAATTGTTTCTTCTAATTTCACCAATGACTTCCGACAAACAAATTGTTGTGTACCAATCAGCGTTTACAGTTTTTCGATCCTCTAAAACTATAGTTGCCACATGTCCAGAAATACAGAAGAAACAAACAATCACTTGCTTTGCAACGCTGCGTGAACGAAAAACTTTTGTGGGTTTCGACTCACCTCCAAATATCCAAACAGTAGATTGTTGTTTAGTTTCCGACTCGTATGAGTAGATCCAACTTTCGTCACCAATAACAATGTCATACAGTAAATTTGAATAACTTGATTGTTTTTTTCGATCATTCTTTCCATGATCAGCTTCCTTCTGTTATTCACTCTCTTTCATCGTAGTTTCACACAGAGCATAAAAAGTAACAGAATAAACCTACTGACTACTACGCAATCGTTTCAAGCATGAACGGTCTTGGTTCCACAATGCCTAATTAAAAAATCGTACAACCATGAAGCTTTCTCAGTTGCCTACGCTAATCTGCTGTTAAATGAAGAATTAGCCAATCAACTTTCTAAAGCATACCCTCTTTCGTGTCAACAACTTGACACGACCACCATCCTGCTGACGCCATTAAAAGCGCAATGCATTGTTGCTACACAACTACCAGATGATATTCATATCCGCTGTGGCGCCAACGCTCACAACAAATGGGAACTCTAGAAATTTTCATGTTTTGCAATTGCTCTATCTATAGATACACGAACAACCCGTCTTTACCAACTCTTGATGCGTCAATGATGCTACACACGGGATGTTTGGAACATAATGGGACAAGACTTGTGTTCAGGGGCAGTAAGCATAGCTTACACGCTTTTAAAAGTATTGCCTCTACCATTACAGAAATTGAAAAAAAAAATAAATAATTTTAATCTCAAAGATCATAAAATATTCAATTTTATGCATTCATTCAACGTAGTTCCGACACATACTAAATAGCGTAATTGTAGTCTTAATAACAAAAACAATGCGTTTTGCATAGAATCTGAACTTTAGTGATAACGGGGTACAGTTTGAAAGCAGAATTTCTAAACAGTTAATAAATGAATACAATGTAAAGATATTATACAATCCATTGTATCATGCAAAACTAAATTTCACAGAACGTGCCAACTGTGGTATTAAAACAACGACATCTTGTTATGTTGGTGAAAATCATAAAAAGTGGGATGTAAATTTTGCTACTCTTGCATGTAGCAAGGAAACAAGCAAGTTAAGGTTACTTCCCAGCCGAAAGTAGGAGGCCGTTATAAGCACCGCGGTGCTTCTTCGGCCAAATGTGGAAAGAGATTTTTGGGGTCTGAGATGTAGAAATACAAAACAGTTAGCATTCGTTCAATCACTGTTTTATTGTGGTGCGGTGTAGTAGTTGCCCTGGGCCTCCCTAATGCAAACGTAGCGTGGTAACACTATCTACGTTGCTCGGTTGATTCGTGGAAACAGTGGATGGGGGTCTTATATGTAGTTCTCGGCACATCTCATCATAACAGAGGGCGGATGTTTGATTTTCTTTTTGGACTTCCCGTGCGGGGGCGGAGCCGGAGTTCTGAAGATGTCGAGAACGTGCTGTTTGGTTTGTTCAACCGTGTTGGTCGCGTAGCGACCGCTCATGAATTCGAAGCGCGTTTATAGGGCAAATCCCCGCTCTGTCGTAGACTTCCTCCAAAGAGTGGAAGCGCTCCAGGCAGGAGATCCTTCTGCAGATGACTCTCTCTTTCTGCCTGAGTCTCGTTATCGCTTATGGCATTGCTGTGCCACAGAAGGTAAGCCTGTAGTCAATCACGGGTCTGATAAAGATTTTGTATGTGTGCAGTAACGTCCGAGAGTCTCTAGAGAGCAAGTCGCAGCGCTGCTGGACTACGTCCAGGCAGCGTTTCAGCTTGTCGCTCCATTTTAGCGTGGGGGTCAAAATGATACCAAGGTACTTGACGGATGGCAAAAACTTGAGACGTAAGCTCCACAGTTCCAAGCAGACGTCGTCGATTCTGACTGTATGGGTATAGCAGCAGTGACGTGATAGAATGAGGTTGGTTTTCTGAGGGTTCTGCTTGATTGTTCGTTCTCGGAATCAAGTCTCTAGTTGTCCTAGTCCTATAAAGGCAAACCTCAAGCTTTTTGGGGAGAGCGTTGTTGTGGCAGCAAAAGATGAATAGGAAGGGAGAAATTATAGACCCTTGGGGAACGCCGGCTCGCGGCGTGTACGATGCACTCGCAAGCGATGTTGTCGGGCGGATAGAAAGCTGCTGATTAACCTAACAACTTTTGGCAGCTTTGAACTTAAAACGAAGCCTTGCGTGCTAGACCTTGTCGAATCCCCTTTTGATGTCGAGAAACGCGGCCGTTAGGCAGCATCAAAAGTTGAAGCGCGCCGAGACGTCACTGTGGAGACGGAGAATAGGGTCCGTGGTGGATCTGCCAGGACGGAATTCGGAATGATGCCCTGAAAAAAAGTTGTGAACGTCTAGGTGTGCTCGGAATCTATTTGCCAATATGCTCTCGAACACTTTGCCTAGAACGTTTAGGAGGGAGATAGGGCGATAGGATTTGGATTAGTGCGAGGCTTTTCTGGTCTGTGGATCATGACGACCGTTGCTTCTTTTCAAGTGGAAGGCAACAGCTAAATATGAGAGTGAGCAGAATAGTGGCTGAAGGTGGTATGTATCGGAAGGCCCTTTTCGTGAGAAAATCGTTCCCTAGAGCTGAATTCTTGCTACAAGTGAACATCTCGGCCGTTTCCTGCTCGAGTATGGGGCTGTTAATGTCTGGGAGCAGGTTCGAGATAGGACATGGTGGTGGGAAGCAATGTCAGGGTCGATGCGGACGTCGTAGTTGACTGTCCAAAGGGCTTGAGTATCTAATAGTGTATCGTCCGGAGGTTGATGGTCTTCTTTTAGGACATCGGCAAAGATATTCGCCTTGTCTAGAGGTTAGGCTATTACATTGTCTTTTTGATTAAAGTGGGATTCTTGCGTAGCTTTCTGCCCAGTAAGAGTTTTTGAGTTTGTGCCAGAATTTGGTCCCGTTCTGGTGATCGAAGTTTGAAGAAGCGGCCGACCAGCACTCCTCCTTTATCCGAGTCACATGCCGGCGGACGATAGCGCTGAGTCGATTCCATTGTGTTTTCACCACTGATCGTGGGTGTGGACGTTTTCTGTGTGTACTCGTCGCTTTTTGCGAATGATTTCGCGGAGGAAAGCGAGTAGAGAGGGCCACCTAGGATTGACGGTCTCTTCCGGTACAGATTTTAGGACGGCTTCTTGGATAACTGAGGTGATCTGTTGGACAGTGGTTTAAATATCTTCAATTTTGTCTAGGAGCGGATTGTGAAGAAGGTACGGCCCTCCGAAGCAAGATCACCAACTTGAAAAAGTCGACTGGAAGCGGATCGTTGGGCGGAACGTTGATGGAAAAGATGTGTACTTAAACGCTGTACGGCTGGTAAATTTATTTATTTTCTTTTAGTTTTAGCCTTATTAGCAAGCATCTTGTATAGAAGTGTTGAAAGAATCTCATTTTTTTGTTTTAATTGGACACATAGAAAAACGAATATGAGTGGTAATAGAAAATAAGAAAAAGAATAAGAAGGATAAGGGCGTTATTGTGATGGTTGTCAGGAAAGTAAGAATTTCTAAAATCCAGTAAATTTGTTTGATTTATTTGGTTATCGAAGTGAGTTTTGTGTTGGTTTGATTTCCCTGCAAGCTGGAAAATATTTAGTAATAATATTTTAACTTATTGTTGGGTTCTGTCACCAAAAGAGCGTCAAGCACACGTTGAGTTTGCCCTGTGGAGTCGAGGACAAGTTGAAGCGTGTAAACTTTTGTTAACTCCAGTAGGACACATTAAAGCTTGGTGCTGATTAGATTTATACAAACAAAGTGCAAATAATCCAATGCTTTCAACTACCTGATTCAGTTCAATCTTCTTTTGAAAGAAAATTTACAAAAGGTAAAACGCAAAGAATTGTTAAAGCGTACCCAGAAAAGAATTGAAGTGACAATTACAAAAAAGCAAATATCAACTGAAAATTTCCAGATAACAGATTTAAATTTAGAAAATGCATCTTAAGAAATGAAAGCATGTAATTTTAATGAACCTTACATTACGTGCTTGATAACACATAACTATAAAAGTAGAAAGTCAAGTTTAAGTAGTAAAACAATTAGTTATGTGTGCTTATCTAGTTGGGAACGAGGACGATGCGGGCTGCGCCGGGTCTCCGGAGACCGGAAATCGCAGTAACTCCGGGTGACACCGCGTGTAGACTGCAATCACACGATCATAACGGTAACAACTATTCTCGGATCAAGTTGCACGAGAGAAATCGCAATAACGCAACTAGCAAATCTCTTTAACCCTTACAGTTCTGGATTTAACTTTGAATTGAGGCTGAATCCGGTAAACTAAAATGTGATTGCGGCGCTTTTTGTTTATACTATTATCGTGTGCGTGTGTTTGTTTGCTTTTTGTACGTGTAAGCTTTTGTGCTCTTCTTTTTCAGAAGGTCTTACGTTTGTTTGAAAAGGGTATACGGAATAATAAAAGGTTCTGAACAACACTAAAACCTTTTCTGTAAATGGTGTTGGATCTAAAATGCCTTTTAAAAAGATTCTTGGTGTAAAAATGGAATTAACACTATGGTTCAGACTAAATACGTTTCTGCGTCAACTATTTTTTTATTGAAGAAACGTAACTTAGTTCAAGCTTGCCTTTTATGCTGTTATAGTTAAAGGAAATAAGAATTTTTCTATAGTGTTTGTACTGGTATTTTCACGCTTGAAAATATAGCTGTCGCATTTAGATAAAAAAACGCGAAGGAGCTATATATTTTGATAAATTCTGAAAGCGAAGGAATTGTGAGAAAAGATGTCAGTAGCATTTTATCCAATTTAATCAATGTAAGAATTGTATTTAATAAAAGTGCAGTAAAATTATTGTTAACGCATTTTAAAATCTATAAATATAGAATAAGTAGAGAATACGAGGGTGGTCTGAAAAGTTTCCGACCTAACAAAGATGCAAGACATATTTTCTAAAAGATTTTTTTTATTTTTCAACATAGTCTCCTTGTAACTCCACACACTTTTCCCAGCGATGCTCCCATCTCTGTAACCCGTCCAAATAGTACTCGGCATTTTTCTCTGCAAAATAATTGTTCACGAAGGTGATTGCCTCTTCATTTGACGAAAATCTTTGTCCTCCGAGCGCAATTTTTAGATGAGGGAACAAAAAGGAGTCGCTTGGGGCTAGATCTGGTGAGTAAGGCGGATGGTCAAGCAGTTCAAACCGTAATTCGTGGATTTTCGCCATGGCAACCGCTGAGGTGTGAGACAGTTGTCTTGGTGAAACAGGATTTTCTTTTTCTGCAAATGTGGCCGCTTTTTCGCAAGTTCTGCCTTCAGCTTGTCAAGCAATGATGCATAGTATGCTCCTGTAATAGGTTTTCCTTTTTGAAGATAATCGATTAAAATAACTCCATGACTATCCCAAAAAACAGTCGCCATCACTTTCCCAGCCGACAAAACAGTTTTTGCTCTCTTTGGAGACGGTTCCCCCTTTGCAGTCTACTGTTTGGACTGTATTTTTGTTTCGGGCGTATAATGGTGTATCCAAGTTTCATCTACAGTAATTAATCGGCGCCAAACTCGGATTTATTTCGCCTAAACTGCGCCAAAAGAGCGTTGGAAATATTCATTCGAACACGTTTTTGGTCTAACGTGAGCAAACGCGGCACCCAACGCGCGGACAGCTTTCTCATGCCTAAATGTTGATTTAATATGTGACAAACACGTTCTTTTGACATGTTCATAACCTCTGCTATCTCTCTCACTTTAATTCGGCGGTCGTCTAGCACCATTTGGTGAACTTTGGCGATGTTTTCGTCGGTAGTTGCAGTTTTTGGACGTCCCGAACGTTCATCGCCTCCCAAGCTCTTACGGCCACGTTTAAATTCAGCAGCCCAAAATTTCGCTGTGCAAAATGATGGTGCAGAGTCCCCATACACAGAATCCAACTCATCTTTTATTTGCGAAGGCGTATTGCCTTTCAAAAACAAATATTTAATGACAGCTCGATACTGGATTTTGTCCATTTTCACAAAAAAACTCACATCAACTCACTCAAACGACTGTTACATAAAAACTGCGCGTCCAAAATGGCTGAAACTTTGGTGAGTAACTGTCAACAAATGAACAAAGAAATTCAGTAGTTTTTATTTACGAGTGCTGCCATCTTCACGTTGAGGTCGGAAACTTTTCAGACCACCCTCGTAAGTGTTTTATAAATCTAGAATTTATAGAGCAAAGAGTATTACAAAGGTTTTTAGGTCCTAACTAACTGTTTCAGCTGTATTAAGTTTTGTGTTGGCGTTCAAAGAAAGAATTTCAGGTAAATCAAATCTTATAATTTCTCTTTTAGCATTACGTAACTCTGCCACTTTGATAGAATCGTCCTCGCCAGAAAAAGTTTCTACAACTTTTGCTAGGTTTAGTATTATCATTATCTACTAAAATGATTTTTCCTGCTCTAGTTTACCTTTCAGCCTTTTGACCATACCTGTGTTTCAGTTCACTCAAATCTTCTAAGCAAAATCTTTTCTTGAGCTTCAACCTTAACCTGTTTCGATGCCTCGCCCTTCTGTTCAAGATTTTATAATTAACTTCATCACAATCTAAAACACTAAAATTTTGGTATCTTTAATATTTGGAATAAGCGATTATCGATGGATTAAACTTAAAACCATTTTTGCTCAAGATGATTTCCTACGTATCTCATTCCGATTTAATTTTGTAAAAGCATTCAAACCTACAATAAAATTAATTTTGTTATCACTATAGTATACGTACTATACCAGGTCTTCCACGCCTAGTAATAAAACAACGAGAACGCTTTTTGGAATAGCCTAACCGGTACAGGGACAAACCTCTCTTCTACCGACGACCTAGTAATCACATTGCTCCGGCAACTTGCGCACACTGCCGTCGCCCTGCCAGGGTACCACGGGTTTAAACACGCAGAGGCGCACAAGTTCTGGAATGCCTGCCTCCAAGCTTTTCAAGACCAACCCGACGAGCAGAAACAGTATCGCATCGCCATCCAGTTTAAAAGAGACGCTGAGAAGTGGCGATAACAGCAACAACAACAAGTATCCTTAACCACCTCTTTAGAATAGCTAAAACAGCATTCATCGCTCACAATGATAGAAAGGCCAAGAAGGTGCAACTTCGTGCCGCCATATGCGGCAAGCAACACAAAGGAACGAACTCTCTCATATTTTATCCAGAAAAAACAGCTGCTGGCCAACTTCGTCACGCTCACAATGGAGGAGTCGGACCTGGTCATGCTTTGCAAAACCTTAATGAAAGATGAGCTCGTGGAGTACTGCAAGTACATCGCCCTTAAGACCGCCGTGGAGCTTACAGCTGGTGGCAGCAAAACAGAAGTAATGATTGCAAAGTCAACCAGATCCTCGGAGACGAACCGCAACCAACTCCTTTAGCGCCACCGCTGCCCGCAGCGATACCTTTATCGGGACTGCTCACGAGGAGGTTGCGAGAGTGGTTAATAGGTTTGATGCGGACAGATGAGGCCGTGGGCTCATTCGACGTGGTGTCAAGGAAAGCGTGGCGACAGAGGCAAGGGGTGCCACGGTTCTGTTGGTGGCGGCGGCGTCCTCACGTGTTGCGATGAGACGGTCTGGTCGGGCAATCTCTTGGATCAGAGTTAAAAGATTGGTGTGGACTACACTGGGAGTCTGTTGTGTGTTCCATCTTTCAGAAGGAATTGATAATCGGACACCGTTTGGTTGCGCATTGATTATGTTTGTTTAGTGGTTCTCCAGCCGTTGCACGGCCCCTTATCCATTTCTCGGACAGTTGTTGTCACTGCCGAAGTCTACAACAGCCAGTCACTAACAGCCTCGTTGTCGCCACTACGCTTGAGCTCATGACCACATCGGTCCTCATCCAGTCATCCAGTCATCCACAAACAACACAAGATATGCTTCATGCAACAAAATCCCGAAGCCTGCCAAAGTTGAGTCCATGGCGCAGCAGCCCTTGTTGTCCAAGATGAGTTTGCGGCCACACCGGTCCTCATCGTACCGTCGGTCGCTCGACGAAATAGGACGCCTCCGAAAACATCATCAATAACCGCCGACCGCAGCAACCGCAATGGATCCTTAACGCCACGTCGTCAACAGCCCTAATTGCTGCCAAGAAGAGATGTTTCTTGGGAATTTCGGAAGCCGTCGCTTTCGAAACCGCTAGAGACTCCATAGCCAGCACGCCGCCGCTACATCGCCCGGACCCTTCATTACCGTTTGTCTCGCAAACGGATGCGAGTGGGATAGGCATGGCGGCGGTATGGAATCAAGAAGATGCGGCCCAGTCACCCTCGATTTCATATCCCCACGCTAGAATTTACCCCCACGAAAATACATGTGACAAGCACCAGCCAGACGTACCATTTAACTTGCATCCCAACCTTCGAAGAGAACACATCTCTCTTACCATCCTACGCTCCCTCGGTCTCTACCGCTCTAACATGCTTCGGTCCCAACCTTCTACATAAAAACCACGTGTGTCTATAATCAAACCTTAACATTAACCTCAGAATAGCGCTATCGTAGAAGTCTATCATATGCAGCCGCCAAGGCCATCTGGGACATCTCTGTCAACAGCAGCCGCCCACACCACGCCTTCGCTCCGTGCTTAGTTAATTGGTAACACCTGTGAAGCATCGTTGTTGAGTCACTGCTTACTAGGACAGAAGCATGATCTTAAAAGTGTTCCTAACTGGCCAAATCGGCAGCAGAAGAAGTGACTCTTCCCCTTGGAGTCTCAACGGCAGTGTCTTAACAGACCGCATCACCAACACAAGCTGTCTGATGCTTGGAATCAGTGGTAGCTTCAATCTTCGGCACTTCTGAAATTGGGTTCAGCGGTTGCTCTACAAAGTTAAAGATGTCCGGATGCAGCAACGGAACGTCAACCTGGATTTCCAAAGACCTACGTTTTACGGCGGACGTATCGGTCTCCGTGCCGGAAGGCAGTTTTCAGGCGGGGCCGCTGGCCTAACTTTAACGGGCTGGACTGCTAGCTTCAACGGTACTGGTCCCGGAGAGATTGCTCGAAATTGGTGATCTCCCAGTGTCGGCGGTCAGGTCAATCACTGGGCCTTCACTTGTGATGTGGTTCTGGCTGCGTCTACTTTGTGAAGTCGGTGACTTGGTACTGCTCACTTTTTGCCCTTATTTGGTCAATGATGTAACGTCTTGACAGACTTATTCCTGGGGTTTACTTTCTGGAATGAAGGGAACACAACGGTTCTTCAAAAAATAGGTTCCCGGTCTTCAAATTGAAGTGCAGGTTTAGGCTGGACAAGATTCATTTCCAAAATGACTTTGGTAGACAGAATCGGGATCGTGAACCTTGATCCGGTCCTGAAATGCCTTGATCACTGGAACGGTTTCCTGGTTTATAACGGTGGCACTTATGAACTTGGGCGGTTGGCTGTAGTTCTTCAGTAGATGGATAGTCACGTCTCCTACGAAAGTTGCAACAGAACTGATGTCTGCTAAAATCCTAAACTGGTGTCAAATAATACCAATAAGAATGAATGGTTTGATGTTCGATACCTCGGAGGCGGCGATTTGGGAGCGGAATTCAGTCCCTCTGATTGAGTCTATTTGTTGCTAGCAGGTACCAACAGAATCTGCCGGTTCCGGCATTCAGTTTGGAAATGTTCACTTTGGGCGTATTTCCAAAAAACAGGTGCTGGCTTTAGCACTGGCGGCCTAGTACTCTATCTGGTTGACGTACCTGGCTGGGTATTTTCGGTTGCTGGCTGTTGAGGCAGGCTCGCTGGTTTTGAATTATTTTGGTCTCGCACCAGAGACGGTTGGCTCACTTCTGTCTCGAGCTGGCTTGGCATCGTCATGGCCGCAGCTGATTCCATTTTACTTGATGCCGGAGTCACAAACGTCTTGATGAAGTTCTTTATATTGCCGGAGAATGCGGATAAAGTCCGAAATCTTGAGGTAATAACCACGACGAAGGTGCAAATTGCGGAAAAGCCCGAACATGTCTTGTTCCTCTAAAGATATAGGGAAAAACATGGATAAGTCAGAAATCACTTACCTTGTGCTTTTAGATTATGGCAAAGCATTTAACGTTAACTTTTTAGCGAAATTACATTTTTTATGGAATCGCCGATGAAAATCTGCAGTGGTTTAGAAATCATTTGACAAATCGGTTTTAAGTGGTAAAAGCTGATTAGTGAGATTTCTGAAGAAACTGAAATCAATTATAGTTTTAATATCAGATAGTAATATTATGAAAAGTTTGAATTTTACCTTTAGATTTTTCAAGGGAATTTACCAAAACTTTTATACAAAACAAACTAACAATAAAATGCACCCATTTGCTCTAAATCTCGCTAATTGATAGTTTTTTGTAAGCTAGATAAGTTGATATGGTCATTTTAGCACTACAAAGCTTTTTCTGTATTTTAACGTTTTTAATAAAATAACAAATTACAAATAATATGAATAACCTGTGTATCGCTGGCTAGGCTTTCAGAGGCAAGTCAGTGTAAGTTTGATATTTTGATTTAAAAAGGCAAGAATTTAAAAAAAATTGGTAACTGCCATAGATCTAAATATAATAGATATTTATATGCAAAGAAAAATCATGTTAATGACTTGATGAAAACAATTAAAAGTTAATTCGAAAATAAAATGCAATTTGTATCCTGTAAATCAATAAATATTTTTGTAAACTTACGAGCACGTCACTTTATTTTTATATTTCATCTTCTGTAGCGTAGACACATTTTACTACCTAATATAAATGGAAATATAATCCCTAATTTTTATTGTTCCGACTTTAATAAAGACCAGACCTTTATGAGAGTTAAATTACAAAGCACTACATTTATGAAAAGCGTCTTTCTGTTTTGTCAGGTAATATGAATCTTTACATCCTGTAAACAGGCTTTTATTAATTTCACTCCTACTCGTACTTCATATTACGCATTCTTGTCTAGCTTGTTTTGTTATCTCGAATAATACCTACTATTTGCATACAATCCAAGTCACCATGACACATTTTCAATTTTTAATTTGAAACGATCATAAAGATCTTAACGTATTCCATGTAATTTCTTTCATACAAAACTTTCTCAATTTATTTTATTATACATAGAACTTTAATCAAAATCAAATTAAAAGTTTCTGGCACCCCTTTATAACAATTAAATATTATTCGGAAAACTCCTACTTTAACTTCTTACCCTAAATTATAATTTAAACGATCACGTTCTCCATTTCTCAGATTAAGTAATTTATTTTTAACTGGAAGCCTAATAAAAATTAAATTCTACTTGAATTTAAGTTGAAAATGTTAAGAGTAGTCAAAATGTCACTTTTTATTACTGAACTTCTCTAAACAGTACATTTAGGAAATAAATTATCTTCACTAACATTTTCGGTATTATTAAAATTAAAACTGGAGCTTTCACAAAATCCAATAATTATTAATTTTCATTTTCGATAAAATCATCGTTACAGTTCGATTTAGATTTTGGCTGAAACATTAATTAATTTGGAACTTACAGAATATCTGATTATCGCTGATGTGTTAATCCATTATTACGTGATTAAGAATTTAGATAGAGTAATGCACTTAAATAGGTTAATGTTTATCTGCAGTCTGAAGCTTGAATATTAGCTGAGCAATTTGAATTCAACAACTGGATATTGTATAATTGGGTAGTTTACATGTCAGTTACTCCAACAAATTTAACTACTTCGTTTTACCTTTGCAGAGTTGTCCGCATCGTTTCTTAACTCTCTTATATTAATTTGAAGAAAAAGCAGTGACAAATAACGATATTGGCTTCTATGCGATAGCGGAGGCAGAAGCTTCAACTGACAATGAGCAATATTTCCAATTGAATGGATACCAAGCCTACGTCTTAAAAAGATACAGGACGGTGGCGTCAGGCGTTAATCCCAGCCAAGTCCTCACTTACAGCTAGCTTCAAAAAAATTAAACTTATGACCGCGGAAGATAAAATAGAAGTAGCAGGAATGGAGCTCTAGAAAGGTGGAGTCCACAGAAGATTACTGATCATATACAATTGTTACGTCCACAACCCATGCCAGGAAATAGGCTTATCCCACTTTCCGAGAAAAAGGAAGTGAACTGTCACTCCTAAAAATTAACAAAAATTTAAAAAATATCATCTTTTCTCTATAATTAACATCCCTCTGTCTCTCAATATAAAACCAGAAGACTTAAAAGTGTAGATCGTGCTAGTCTCAGCATTCAGAGCCTGCAGATAAGTAAAGCGAAACTACAACTACGGTTCAAAATGATGCGGATTTAAATATACAAAATCAAATTTGTTCAGAATTTGACGATGCGTACTATAGAATACTCGTAAATGCAATTCATACTCAACTGTTTGAAGATACAACAAACACAAATCTAATTGATTCTTCTACAGCTAGCTCTTCAAAGCATAACATTCGTCTCTGTCTTCGTCTTGTACACCAAAATAATTCTCTATCTAATGTTAAGAAATTTAATTATTTATTAAGTTTTTTTTAGTGGAGTTCCTCTCACAATTATCAAATGTACGCCCCTTTCTAACCATAATTATCTTGTGACATATAACGCTCTTAAGAAATGTTATGAAAATAAAAGGCTTATTGTCACATCTTATAGGCATTCAATTCAGTCTACGAAGAAGGTCACTAATTGTGACGATTCTCAAGCATTGCGGAATTTGTTGGATACCTTCAGCGAAAATCTTTTTGCTCTTAAAAATTTAAGTTTCCCTGTGAAAGTACAGATTATACTAGTAGTTTATATATTGTTAATATAAAACCTGTAAAAAGTCCATATGGACTCACAGGCAATTATTCTAAGGTAATTATAATAATATATAAATAATAATAATGTACGGGTTGGCTTTCTAAGAAATTATAAAGAATAATACAACTGCGTAGACTTGTCAAAGACATATAATAGTTCATAAGTTTACAAAATTTTAAAACAGTCATAAACACAAAACATCGTCTTCCGAGCGCACACATAAAAAACATTCGTAAGTAAGTAATAATAATAAACCACCTCAAAACAAAAACCCTAACTAACCATAAAAGTTACTGACAGAACCAGCGCGAAATTTAAATTTCAAATTTCGTTCTACTACAGCTCGTCCATCCT